>JAUEKW010136755.1:0-11441 GCA_032274785.1 Ajuga reptans
TATTGTGAATATGTATTAAATTAAACAAGTAATCTTAAATAAACATTACAAAACATCTAATATTATGTGTACTCACCCTATTTTTTAACCACCCAATAAAACAATTATTCCACTCATCAGCCGCCATTTTTGGATTATCATTTTGCTGAATTTGAGAGTACTCGCTGCATAAACAACAACAATGAGTTAATTTTATTCAACACTCCAAGATAAAATAAAAGATAAAAAACTTGAGAAATGTTTGCTTACTTGAGGAAAGGTTGAACTTCATCAGAATTCTTTAAAACATAAATATGATCTTGCAGCCACTCATCATCATTAAGATTACAAGTTACACCAGCTCCTAATGCTCGTGTAGATTGTGAGAATGTGGATGTTTCACCTACAGTTCTATGGGTGCCTCCTTCATAATTTCGCTCAAGTCTATTAAATTTTGTCTTAGTGCCTTTCAAGTATCTTGAGCAAAATGTCATACACTCCCTAGCAATATATCCTTCTGCAATTGAGCCTTCTGGACGAGCCATGTTGTTAATAAATTTTTTTAACTCATACAACATTTGCTCAATATGATACATCCATCTAAATTTGACCGATCCACCAATTTGAGCCTCATCAGCCAAATGGATAGGTAAATGCACCATCACATCAAAAAATGAAGGGGGCAAAACTTGTTCTAACTTGCACAAAGTTAAAGGTATTTGAGATTCTATCTGCTTCAGCTCATTTTCCCTTAATGTGTTTGAACATAGAATAGTGAAAAATCGAGACAACTCAACAAGGGGCTCACAAACTGATTTGGGCAGAAGTCTACGTATTCCAAGAGGAATTAGATGTTGTAGAAGAACATGGCAATTATGACAATCATGACTTTTTAACCCAGACATTTTGTGTTCTTTCATGTTTATGCATTGGGATATATTAGATGAAAATCCATCTAGAACTCTCAGATTCTTTAAAAATAAGCAAAAAAAAAGTGTTTCTACTCCTTTGACAATGTGTATGATGCTGTTGGGACCCCAAGTTTATCTCCTTCACGAATTAGATGCAACTCAGGTCTAATTTTTAGGAGTTCCAAATCAAGGCGTGATTGAATGTTGTCCTTATTCTTCCCCTTGATATTTATAATTGTCCCAAGAACACTATCACATATGTTCTTCTCAATGTGCATCACATCAAGATTGTGACGTAACAAAAGGGTGTTCCAATATGGAAGTTCAAAAAATATACTTTTCTTGTTCCAATTATCGGCCCTTTTTTCATGTGATATTTTCACCTTTTTGCTGTTGTCTTTAGTTAAAGTGATTCCGTCAAGGTCATTAACTTGATCAAGTATATCATTTCCAAAAAGTGATTTTCGTGATGGTCTCAACTCTTTGGTTCCATCAAAAGATTTTTTATCATTCCTCCATTTGTGTTTGTTAGGAAGATAGCGTCGATGACCCATATAACATTGCTTCTTGCTGTTTACTAACCTCATGGAACAGGTGTCCTTGTTACAACAAGGACATGCCAACTTGCCTTTGGTACTCCAACCAGAAAGGTTTTCGTACGCTGGGAAGTCATTAATAGTCCACAATAAAGAAGCACGCAATGTAAATTTTTGGCATATTGAAGCATCATATGTGTCAACACCTACTTCCCACAAGTCCTTTAACTCTTCTATTAAGGGCTTGAGATAGACATCAATTGCATCTCCAGGTCCATGAGGACCTGGTATAAGTGTCGAAAGAATAAAATTAGACTTTTTCATGCACATCCAGGGAGGCAAATTGTATGGAATAAGTATGACTGGCCAGATAGCGTATGATGTTTTGGAGTGGGTAAATGGCTGGAATCCATCACTAGCAAGGCCAAGTCTTACATTGCGAGGCTCTAATGAGAAATCTTTATGGATTTCATCAAAAGATTTCCATGCCTTAGAATCAGCAGGATGTCTCATTGCTGCATCATTTACTCTTGATTCATCATGCCATCTCATAAAAGATGCAGTCTTCCTAGACATAAATAAACGCTTAAGCCTAGGCTTTAAAGGAAAATAAGGCATGGTCTTCATAGGTATTTTCTTACCATTATCTTTAAATTTAATTTCTCCACTACGCTTATCTTCTTTCCATCTTGAAACACCACAAATTTTGCAAGATTCATACTCTTGATCATCCTTACAATACAACATACAACTACTAACACATGCATCTATTTTATCGTAAGAGAGACCTAGATCTTTAATGATTTTTTTGTATCATAATATGTTTCTGGCAAAGCTGAACCAATTGGGAGTATTTCTTTCAACGTCTGTAGCAACATATCAAATGATCCATTACTCCATCGACCGACACACTTAATATATAACAACTTGACTAGGACAGATAATTTAGAGGATGCACAACCTGGGTAAGCTGGTTGCTCAAAGTCCTTTAACAATCTGAAAAATGTTTTTGCTTCCTCATTTAGTTCTTCTACATGCTCAGTTTGACTTGACGAACCAACCCCTAATCCAGTCCTATCAAAACCAAGATAATCAGGATAGAAATCTTGCAAATTTTCTTTAATATCCTCATCACCTTCACTTTCTTCTAATTCTACATTCTCAGATTGAGCCTCACCACGCCTTTCACCATGGTGATACCAAAATGTATAACTTGGAATTATCCCATAAATATTTAGATACATTTCAACTAGTTCTCGAGATCCTACACCAGTGTTCTTACACTTAACAAACGGACATCGTATTTCATGCTCCTCTAATGTCTTGGCAAAAGTATAATCTAAAAATTGGTGAATCCCAACTTTGTATTGTTCATTCAATCGATCATTGAAAAAGCTTATCCATTTATTGGAAGGTGCCATTTTAAAGATAACTACAGCTTTATAGCAAAAACACAAGCCTGGAATTCATATCAAAGACAATTAATTATTAACTTTTGAGTAAAGACAAACTAAATATTTTCTGAAAAAGAAATCATTTTTCAATGAGAAAAAAAATATATGAATTTTCCCACATTTTCAAATAATTCAATTTATACCCAATGGTTACGATTATTGCACAAAAAGTTAATTAGCAGTTTCAACCTAAGATATTGAATATTCTGTCCAACTTTAAGAATCCAAGAACCTTTTCTATTTTAGTTCTTCAGAGGCGACCTATATTAGTTGTTGCACACCAGATTACTTCTTCAAAATAGCTGCAAAAAGGAGATTGAAATTATATAAATATTGTTTCTTGGTCTTTATGTAATATGAAGACATTTACACTTATAATGATGAATTAATAATGTTTTCTATCACCTAGTAAAGCTGTAAAAAATAGAAAATACATTGTTCTAGCGCATACATAATAATTCTATAATAAATAAGTGTTGGCCTTTTAACATGCTGTGAGGAGTAAGTTCTATATATATCAACAAATTGACAACATAAGAGTAAATTCTAACATATAGTGGGAAAGTGGACTTGAGGGCTGAAATTAAAAGAAGACACGTGTAAGTGGTCCATGGTACACTTTACATGACTATTTTTTTCTTAAATCTCCTTGACACAGAATCAATGCCAACAGGTATTAACAGATCTTTTTTATCTACTCCATCAAAGAGTTCCAAGATTATAAAAAATTAAAGCATATCAGGATATAAGTGTTTGGTTTATTAAAATCTTTTCAACAATTTGTCCAATTAAAAATTATATATAGTGCCACTGTAGTTATGTACAAAAAACAAAAGTCGTAACATTGACAAAGAAAATACTCCCCACACTCCAAGACAGAGGAAAGAATCCTCTTTATAGTTTTCTCCATCAATCATGATTTAACACTTGCTTTAGAATGGATAGTTAAACTGGCACATGATCTCTTTTCTTGGGTACTTTTCTCCCATACATAAATAATGGATGGTTGATCATAGGTGATCCGATCACTTTGATGAAGGTACAAGCTTCTAAAATTTATATCTTCATTTATATAACTTCTTTTGATTTAACTTAAAAAACACATGTAACTTATTTGCGGAATTAAAATTTTAAATTTTTAACTTTGACTAATAAAATGAGAAATTGACTTTTAAAAGATGGCTCTTGGTTTGACACAAAAAAGTTTTTCAAATGGGACTCTTAATCTGGAATGAAGGGAGTATCTTTTATTTCGAATATGTTACTCCATATAAATAGAATTGAAAAATTGTTCCTTATGATTGTTTACGTATAAACATAAAAGATTTTAAAAAAACAAGTTATTTATTGCCTAAGGCACTAATGCACACTCAGAGAACGAGCTAAATAAGTCTAGCTCGAGCACAATAGTTCTATTTTTGAATCTGCATCCCTAAACTAGGTTTGTAAGAATCAGGCAGGGTCAGCTGAATGAAGTTTCATATGCTAACATAGAGATGCAAAACGAGATAATCACCTTGGATGGGTGCAACTGTGATGGTAGACGATTGACGGGTGACTGTTTGTGTTTGTTCAGCAGCACAGGTGGCATTCTGCAGTTAGAAAATTAAAATAAGCTAATTAGAATGCAAGCAATCTTTATATTTTGTAGATCCCAAGAAAATGTACCAATCAACTGACAAATTGAAATTTCTGATATTCACCCAAAACCTTCAAGAGTGAGTAAAAATACCCTGGTCATGGATTAGTACTATTTCTTACATGTTCTAAAAGTAGATTCAGCTGTTTACAGCATTTCATGGTAATAAGAATGAACTCTAATAAAAATAACTGCTGACTATCAGGACACAACATAGAAGCAGCGCTCACTAAACCACCTACATGAACTATCAGAATTACCAGCAAGACCTAACCTTGCAGCCACATTTAAGGAATTTTAGGACAACCTCTAATAAATAAACTAAACCTCTTTTTGATACTATGAAAATGCTGCAATCTTTTTTCGCCAGTTTGTGGTCAAATCGGATACCAAGACCAATTCCAAATGCAATGGAATTATGTTCTAAACCACAAAAGACTCTTAAATATATGGTTACACATAGCAAATTGTTGGAGTACATAGTGCAGATACAACGTCATGTAGCGTAAAATTACCACAGCAGCATCACATATCACAGTAGCATGCCTCGCTCTAGAAGCACGGTTCACTCTACAAACATGTTTCACTCTTATAGAACGAGGACTGATTTTATTTCTCTCAAAAGGATGAAACTGCAGGTGGAGAGGCTTCAATCCATCTATACTCTGCCAAATATTCTTTCCTTGCACCAAACACATATCTTCTGACCGTACTGCGAAGATAAGGATTAATAAAGAAATATTGTATAAGGTCCATAAATGAAAAAAGACATGTTCAAAGTTATTTTTTCATGCAGTTAATTATAGCTAAGAGCATAAAACTTCAAAGGCCACAAGATGAGAAACAATTGAATACTCATTATAATCACTCATGATCCTCCTAAATTTGACCCACCTACATTTTTGTCTTCTCTACATATTAGCAAAATTCAGCAGGAACATTCTAATAAAGAAACCAGCCTCATCTCTAAGCACAATGAAGAACTATTCCTTTTAAAAGCATAATAATAATGTAGGTGGGTCTGTGACAACATAATAATGTTCCAGAAACCCTCACCTCCTGCTATTGAACCAACAGGAATAATAGTGTAGAGATAAATGAGAGACTAAAGGGACCCAAAGGAATGGTCATACCTCTGCAATTACAAACCAGAAATTTAGGGTTAAAGGAAACAGTAAAAAAAAAACAAAAAATCAAAATTCTCCTACAAAAAATTGGTTTTCATAAAGATGATTAAGGCATATTTCTGGAGACCCCCCTTAGGGATTCGGAATAAAGTCCATCACACTTATACCACAATTGCTTTCAAGTAGAACCCTAAATTACTCGAATTTTAGTCGTACACCAACAATAAAACTCAATTACAACAAATAAAAAATGACAAAATAGCAGTATCGATCTGCTTTCATGAGTAAGGATCTTCGTACCTGCTGCACGGTGGTGGAGAGATAATGTCCGACTCGGAAGAGAACGACAACGTCCGGCGCGGTAGAGAGCAACAGTGCACGAGCTGGTAGAGAGTGAGAGTGATGAACAAGGGATTTCTAGAGAGAGAGAGAATGAACGAAATGGAGAGAGATGAGAGCTTTTCTGTTGTTTGACTTGTGAGTGTTAATTTGAGCTTTATTTGGTCTAACTTGTAATTAATGAATATTTAACATTTTTTATTTATGTAGTTTTAGTAGAAATTGATTAGATTTGGTAGATTTGGTGGGAAATATTGCCGCCCCTTTTTTCACATCAATAGTGACGGTAATATTTATTACATTTTATGAATTTTATTTTTTGTCACCAATAATCAATTTTTTAGTGAGAGTATTTTCTTACTCTCACAAAAGCTAAGTATATTGCACATTTAATGAGAGGTTTTTCTTACTCTCACTATTTTTTTATGACTAAAAGTCATTTTTCTTGTAGTGATATCTTTTCAAAAATCATGCATGTTCCAAGCCCTAAGATTCTTATTTATTCATTCATAAGTCCAACCCAATAGAGACATCATATTAATAATATGGTGAGGATGGATTCAGGCACCAAGGATTAGGAGCATACGCGGCATGATCATATACACCTGACGCATCACAATTCAGGTAGGGGTTCTTACGTGTCGTATTAACTATATGTGTTTGTGTTATTTATGTGATATACTTGTTCTCTTTTGAAATGCAAGATCTAAGTTGCATTATAAGATTATGAAATACAAGACCCAAGTTGCATTAAAAGTTTGATTGATCAATCTGTTATAAGTTGGTGTGATCCGGAGCAACCTGTGCACACGTATGCTATGTTGGTCTGATCCGGGGCAACCTGTGCAGACGTATGTTATGATAAGTTATAAGGTGATTGTTATTCATGTTATGTTTCAACCATATATTTTTAATATGTACTTGTAAGAGGCTGGAGGTAGCTCATCCCCCACTACATTTAACATTTTAGGTCAAGGAGTTGCACGACGAGGCAAGGGCGGTGCAGTGAAAGTATATGAACCAAATATGATTTTTCGTATTTTGATATTTCAATTGCAAGTTATTTCTAGACTTTATTTCTTTTATAGAATAGGTTTTGGCTAATTGCAATTAGCTAGATAAAATATATTTTACTTAAATAAATTCAAGTTATTTCTTCTAGCTTGATTTAATTGAGTTTTAATTAGGTGACGTAATTTTGTTAGAAAAAGGTCTAGAATTTTAATTATTATAAATTATTTTCCACTGCTAGAGATTTAAAATTTACGAGCTCAGGTTATTTGATGTGTTTTTGCATACTGTTTAAATGAGAGAAAAATATGACTATTTTGTATATTAATTATGAATTATTTAAGCACAATATGTTTCTAATGGCCTGATTTAAGAATAATCTTGTATTAAAATGAAGGATTTTTATTGATATGATTATTTATCCTATTTAAATTCTTTGAAAATATTTTATGAAAATCGAATCTTTACAAAATTAAGGCGGCCTTCATCAAGTCTCAGAAGGAGCACGCCGCCACGAAGGAAGCTAATAAATGACTGAGTATGGACAACGCAAGCTCCAAAATGTCCGTTGTAGACCTGTAGAAGGAGCTTGTGTTGATGAACAGTAAGCGTAGGGGCACTCATCGTGGAAGATCGAGAATCCCTCACATATACTCCCTCGAAGACGACGAGAGCATTGAGGATAACACTGAAGAAGAGCCTCTCCAAGGGACACTGCTGAAAGTGAAGTCTTAGCCCGATGCCTAGCTGTGTGCGATCGAGAAGCAGAACTTCAGGATGCTAAGGATGATGACCAGGCTGCCGAAGTCTCGAGACCTGTCGCTACTAAAGCTCCAACGGATACGCTGCAACTCCGTTCTACGAGGAGATCGTCAGGCCTGACATACCAAGGAAGCTGGCACTCCCTTTCTTCACGGTGTTGTATGATGGAACGATCGACCCCCAACATCACGTTGATCACTATAAACAGATGTTGTGATAGGCTTCGATTCCATACGACTTGTGGAAAGCTTGCATGTCCAAGTCTTTCGGAGCTATCATGACTGGCACGGCATTAACATGGTTTGGTAATCTAAAACTAGGTTCTATTAACAATTTTGATTATTTCATCAACAGGTTTTACGAGTAATTCGCAAGCAGCCGGACGCTGGACACACAAACAAGCGACTTGTATTAGATCGTACAAGGACCCCACGAGACTGTCAGAGCATATTTTGGACAATTCAATAAAGAGATGGTTGGGATCAAAGAGCTTGATGTCAGGACATCCATCGAAGCATTCAAAAGAAGACTCATTCCGGATTCGGAATTGTACAATGACATCACCAAATACCACTGTGCTACCTTTAAAGACGTCAAGTCTAGCGCATTGGTCCAAATGCGGTTGGAAGATGACCAAGCAAGCAGGAGCTGGAACAACACAAACCGTAAGCATTATCATTTCTGACGGCCTTGCAGTATCTCAAGGTCATCTTTAAATTTAAGTTATTTCCTTTCGTCGTTAGTGTTCATCTTGCCGTTTATCACTTTTAATTTTATTTTTCAAAGAACCTTGTACTAACTTAAGCATCGGAGGACCGTTGTCCTGCAACGGCCAACAGTGCCCTTATAAATATCTATTTTGCTGAAAGATTTGCAGCTGCAAGCATCGAGACGAAAGTGTCTTGAACAGCAAAAAATGTCACAACAAACGTTACATTGTACTAGTACATTATGAGTTACGCATAACGACGACAGCCATGCTAGTACACCAGAATAAAGGTTGGCAGAGCTGGCGTTCAAAAAGTTAAAAACTACACCAGGGCTAGGTTATGATTGTAATGTCCGACGCCAAACACTTGCCGCAAGGCAACATCGCATGACGCAAGATGCTAGTGACACAAGGGATATTGCCGGTAGGACACAAGGAATGGCCATCATATGTCCTTATGATCGACTGAAAAAGAGAAGTTCATCACATCAACTTCGAATGTATACAGTGACTAGCCCTAACGTCAGAATTATCTCATTTTGTGGATCCAACAACCGTTCTTAAGTTCTTTAACAACCGTTGCTAAGATCTCCGGCGACAATACAGTTGCGACAACCGCCTCAGGTTACATCCGCCTAAAGTTATTTCTACTAATGTCGCCAGGTCACAGCATTGACCTCTTGTCAAATGACACCACGACACAAACATCATATTGTTAAAGTTCCTAAGTGCATATTGGCATGCTCACTCGTTTTCTATGAAATCCAAACTACTATCTTTAAGGAATTCAAAAGAGATCAGCAGAAAAATTAAACAACGTCCTTGGGTAGAGCCACGCCGGCACCCCCGTCCTTCGGCACTCCCGACTCGACTGTCGAGTCATTGATCCCGGCACCACTAACTTTGGCGACGTCCAATAGATCAATCTTGGACTTCTTCTGCAAGGGGAAATATCGAGACCTTCTCGATGCTAGCAGGAGCCTCGCGCAACGTCTCCACCGTCTTCATTGCCACCGCCTTCCTCGTTGCCGAAGCCGTACATTTTCTCTTTAACCTCTCCATCATCTCTTCCTTGCTCTGTTTGGCTCCCACCTGTTTTGCCTTTGACAACTGAGCTGGACCTGCTACATGGAAACGTCTGTAAATAAACACTACTCATCGTGATAATGTTCATCAATGCAACAAATACCTTAAACGAAAAGTTTAGCTAGTGACAACGAGGGGCACTTACTTGACGTCATGAATTAAGGAAAATATGAGTTGTATTTATCGGGGTGGAGTTAACCAACACCTCTTCAATTTTTGTATGATTGTGTGTCTATTCTTGCAAGTCTCGAGAATTATTCAATTGCAGCTGATGCCCATTAAAATAATTGGGGGCAAACTATTAGAGGTAAAATCTGACAAAAGAAGTTGGCGTCGGACGTCACCAGTCGTCGCGGTGCTAGGCGCTGCAACCACCAACCCAAGAATTCAGGAAGCAGTTGAAGACCAAGTCAGGGCTCCAACAATGCCAGCCCACAAATTTTGGAGACAGTTGGAGACTAGGTCTACACTTTGACCACTTAGCATATGGGGGATGAATGTGGACTATTAGCTGACTGAAGTGTGACCAGTTGACCGACTCTTCAGCTGATCCTCTCCCACTAGCCGAGTCAAGCGCCATTAAAGGGGGTGTCCCCGAAAAATCTCTAACGACCAAATACAGTTGTTGGATGCCAATATAAAAGGGAGTCTCGAGCTCATACTTCGACATCAGCTCTTGCACACTTTAGTTTTACACTCTTTCTTGTATTTACATTAAGCAATCACTCGAATCATTGTACTTGTATCACATCGATTAACTAGTAGAACGGTAGAATCACTCTACCCACAGGTTTTACCCATCTTCATTGGGGTTTTTTCGCGTCACCAACCTTCGTGTCTTATCTTTAATTTCTTTTACGTTCTTAGTTGTTATCGTTTAATCTAGTCCTTGATCGTCCCAACCAAATGTCGTTACTCTAAGTGAAATTTGGCATAAGTTACTTGTTTATCCTAATAGTATTACTTGTAGATATGACTTTTAGTTTAAAAATAAAGATTTATAATTATTTAACATTTTATTTATTGATTACTAGCACACCAGTAAGCCACCGCATGCTTTTGTTAGCTTTTTTATACATTTAATATATATTACGTATTGCTCCAGCGAAAAAAGAAAAAAATATATAAACAGATCCAACTGACCCGTGAGTTTTTCCGGGTCGGGTTGGTCGGACGCATTTTGACTATAAATTGTATAGGTCCATGTGTTAATTGAGGAGAGTGTACATAAGGACTTATGTGCACCAAGTGTACCTAAGTCCTACTCTTTTTTTTTTAAATAATTTTAAGGATTTCATTGTATACCGTTTAATTACAGCACGATGAATCAATTTACAAAGAAAAATAAATTGGAGAATTATTTTGCAAAGTTTTTTAGATGTCTTTTTAGTTTTTGTAGATTTTTAATGAATAGATGTCTTTTTAGCCTTTTTTCCACAATTTTTTCAATACTACCCCTATAATTGTCCCTAAAAATCTTTAAGTATCTAACCTATCATATCTAATTTATTCTTAACAATAGTATAAAGGAAATGGGGGAAAATTAAGAGATTTGAGGGAAAAAAGAAAATTTAGATGATGGCTTATTTGTTCATTCCCCTTTCTCCTTAACTTTCTTATCCTAGTTTAAAAAGTCATTTAAAATAAAACGGAAGTAGTATATTGTAAGGCTCCATTTGGTTGAAAATAGTAGTAGCCCAGATTACATACAGGCGGGCCAATCCGCCCATATTAGAACTGGGTGTTTATTTAATATGTTGTTTGGTTTGGTTCTATTTAATCTCTTGAAAATAATTAATATCTTGTTTGGTCTGTCAAACGTTTATGAGATTGGGGGTATTACTGTTCTTCAAAATACCCATTTGGCCATTTCTACTTCTCGCTCTTG
>JAUEKW010136766.1:0-20122 GCA_032274785.1 Ajuga reptans
GTCACCGGAAGTGTCCCCAGAGTCACCATATACATAATATATATCAACTCTCGGTGTGCCAGTGGTGACCAATCCCAAAACATTATCAACTTGTAAAACTATGATGTTCGACTTCTTTCATGTACTCATGCAAACTCTTGCAGATGCTAATGCTCATGAATGGTATGCTCATAACCAGAAACACATTCACCTTATACAGAAATATACTACTGCACGTACTACATTCAAATATCACAAATAATAAGTACAAATACTACGTTCAAGCATTATAGTTGCAGATGAATTTCTACTTACCTCTTCCCCGATAGCAATTATCTAAAATCTCCTACTCGTACACCTTTGAAGTTAATCTCAAAATAGATTATATTTTGCGACAACTCCCTGAACCCTAGCACACCAATCCTCCGAACACCGACGAAAATAAACTAATAAGGACCTCCTAATTAAAGGAATCCCTTTACGTATATATTTCGTTTCCTTTTACTGCGTTACAAATAAAGAAAGGGGCGCCTATATTTATAAGAAAACCTGGCCGTCCAATTTGTCTAAACAATCGATGTGGGACTTGCAAACATTCTTCTCCCATTGGTTAAACAAACAAGCAGGTTTGCACAAAATATTTTTTTTTTGCTTTCGTGACACGCACCACCAAAAAATATTATATTATACCAATGATTAATTTTATAAACTTTATATATATGTTACACGCATACATATATATATAGCTATTTTGGTTTTATTATATAATACTTAATAATCTATTTTAGGTCTATATAATTTTCTATATTACATATTGTTTTAGTATTAGGGGTGCCGTCGAACTAGTACATCGCGATCACATTTATTTTCTCAAAACAAATGAAATATAAATTGCAATATAAATCAAAACACATGTAGCACATAAAAATATAAAATGCATGAAATGCAAAAAATTATATTGGCCAGTGAGTAGTGAGAGGCTCGGGTATTACACCGTAGCCACGCCAAGACCTCTCTGGAAATGCCGGTCTACCTCACAGCTCCAATTCGACGTGTAGAATACCCGTGTCTGTGATTAGGGGTGACATACCGTATTGTACCGAAAATTTCATACAATACCGTATACCGTACCAAAAAAAATCTGTATAGAAAAAACCATACCGATACCGTACCAAAAATTTCAGTATACCGAAATATCGGTATGGTTTTCGATCTGTACTGATACCGTACCAAATTCACGGTATACCGAAAATAATATACGGTAACGGTATTACCGTTTCATACCGATTTACCGACTTCTTTGTTATACCGATACCAAAATTACCGAACTCTATGCCAAAATTACTAATAATTAATTAATTCGATAAATTGATATATATACCAAAATACCAAAAAATTAAATTACCGAGTATTTTGGTATATACCGAAATACCGTACCGATATATTTCGGTATTTCGGTATATATCGAAATACCAAAATTTTCAGAATTCTATACCGATATCGTATCGAAAAGTTTTGGTACAGTACCATACCGTACCGAAAATATCGATATACCGAAAATTTTAATTTTTTGGTATTTTTCGATATGGTAATTGCGGTATTTCAAAATTTCGGTATTTTTCCCCACCCCTACCTGCGATAGGAAACCTCTCATAGGATCAGGCTTCGGTGGCATCAAGTTATAGTTGTGTTGTGAAAAAATCAAAGTCAGTTGGTGTGTTATAAACTATTCGAAGATTTTGATAGTTTTGTTGTGTTGTGGTGGTAAGATTTTAGATGCAGGAGCATAATAAATAGAGGACATTGCCTCCCACAATGTGGGGCCTTTCAAATGGCAACTTTCCTATTGACTTCCCTATACATGATAAAACGTGGGTAATTAAATGGTTTCACATTTAATAAAGGAGATTTATATAAGCTAATACTATACTGATGGAATGATGTCACACCGTTAAAATTAAATCCCTCAATATAACCACAGTATCGAGAACTACATAATTTAAATGGCAGAAACGTAAATTACAACGACAGAACGGGTACATGATATTCAGATAGCAATCGAATCATAAAAACAACCACAAAATTTTTTAAAAAAAAGAACATCAAACCTCATCATCAAACTTCCAGTTCTCATCCTTATCTAGCCGAATCCGTTCAAAGTTTGGTAAACGAATCGTTTGGCGGTCGAAAAAATGAAGGTACCACCCACCTTCGAATCGGGGGCTAAGCATCCTCAAGTCGACTAGGTCGGGGAATCCGAGCCTCCTCCTACTAGTATGAACTTCATGCAAGTTGAGGTTAACACCCAGGTACTCCATTATCGATGTCAGCAACCCACCGACGACGATGGTCTCACAGTAGGGAACTATCTCTTCAAAATGTTTAAGCATGAAATACACCATGTTGGCTTGGTTTCCTACGGTGAGGCACCATATTACAAAAAGGTCAAGCAGAAGTACCTTATCGACCCCCTTGTTGCGACCGAAGATTGTGTTTGCAACCATGTAGTGGAGGTAGCATAATGTTGGGTTACATATTTCCACGACTGAAGCCGGAAGCGTCGAACTCCCTATACTCGGTCATGTATTTGGCGTGGTTGATGAGGTAAATCTTGTTCGACTCGGAGATAGGTAGCCAGTACTGAATGACCAGGAGTCGGAACTCAATAGCAAAATCATCGAGCCACCTGTCGTCAACATTAAGCAATACCAGGCTGCCTAAGACTTCCCGTGCCAGCTCGGGTTATGTCGGCCCTCGGAGGCTGAGTAGTTTAAACCAATCACTATGGCTCTTGAAGTAAACAATATCTGGGTAGCTTAGGATGGTGGACGCCACTGTGGGATCGTAAAACTTAGTGCAGGCGAAAGCTTTATTACGTACAAGTCCCATCGAAGGACCCTAGGAAGTGGACATGAAGATATGTGGCTGTTGGTATGTATTGATACGTAAAAGGTTTCAGAAATACTCAAACGGCTTGAGTTTTTAGGTGTGAGAGGTATGCAACTGGCTTGTTAATATAGATGGAGAGGGTGGATGCTAACTAGCCAGGTGAGGCCAAATTAGTGGTCAAACGGATAGAGAAGGCTGCCAAAGGGGAATCGATTGCTAGCATCCGTTGTCCCATAGCATCATAGTAGATGGCTCAGGCAAGAACATTTAATACTTGGCACGGTTTTGGGGCATGAAATGTATATCACATTATTGTAATTTCAAGGCTATTGAACTAATCTCGAAAATAAGGTACGAGTTAATATTACACGACGTGCTTAACACCGGCTTGGAACATTCAAGCAATAATATCAACAAATACCTAACATCAGGCATGATAAATATATGGGTAAGTTGCGTGTTTGTCTAGTAAGATATGCAAAATAAATAAAATTTGGAGTCAAGGCCGCCAGTTAGCGGAGTACATTTCCCATAAACCACCAAGTAATAAAAAATACCGCCGGCCGATTGAATCAATTTGCCGGATATTTAAAAAAATAACTGTAATAGGACCACACAAAATGTTGTTGGATAAATACATTTTACAAGGTGACCATAAAGTTGTTTGCAGATTACAAAATTAAAAGCTGCGAATAGATACAAAGTGGTTGTAGTCATTAGAGTTCGCACCAGGTTTCATAAACACCACTTAATCAGTCGGTAGAACTTCACAGTGAGATAGTGGCGTAGGAGCTAGTTCCGGAGGAGCTGCTGTCCCCCACCATAAGTGGGCAGTTTGTGTCGGTGTCGGGGTCCTCTAGAAGGATTCTTCTAACCTTCTTAATATCGTACAGATAGTAACAATCACCATATCGCTCGAATCCGAAGGTGCGAAAGTAGCGGTACAAAGTTGATTCCTACCATATTACGTGAAAAGTGTAAGTATAGTCAATTAACAAGGTCAATTCGAATAGGTTTAACCCAAACTACTAAATTGAAATGTGTGGAAGAAATCGTATGCTACCGATCAGAATCTAGTGTCCTCACTATAAGTTTACCTTTTTTATGTGTATCCAGTAGTTGCCGTTCACCTTGACCTTGTTGCTTACAGGATAGTAGCGTACCCCGGGGGTTTGAAAAGAAAATTCTTTGAATAGGTCGTAGACCTGGGATATGAACCACACATGCATCTTAACAAAACGGGAGGTGAGCTTCGGTTCCCCAAACTGTAGGTGAAGATCTCTTGCGGCTTTTGAAATTCCATAGCTCTAGACCTCGTCTTTTGTAACATCATTGGTTAGACAAAACTTGCAAAGTTTATCATAGAGAATTATTTCCTTTGGACTCGTAAGGTGGGTCCGGAAGCGTTTGAGTAGGGCAGCATTTCGTGTCTCAATCATCGTCCTGGACTAACGGTAGGATGGGGGTGATTTGTAAAATATGGCATATTAAACGATAAAGTCAGAAGTATAACTGTATAACTGGCAAGTTTTCGACAATGTCTAATGGTTGTTCCAGCAGAATTAGAAAAGCATATGATGGCACATAGCAAGATCTTGGTAAATGTGGGCTGCACACTCCGACAGGGATACTAAAAGAGACTAATTGTCGTCTCAGACCTAACACATTCCACATATGAAGATTAAAACAGGAACAAGATTTCATATGTATTGCTAAATTAGCTACCTAACTAATTTTTTTGTTGGTGCCTCTATAATATGTCGAACATACCATTAAACCTATTATTCTTGTTTTACAAATGGCAAAGGCATTTCAAATCGTGTGTTCAAATATTTAATAAAACATAGGAACAACACACAAGTTGATGATAAAAAAATTAACACTACTGAAGAACCATTAGAAGAAATATAGGCTTCCAGATGTTTCTAACTGAGTAAACCCTAATGGCTCAAAGAAAAGAACACTCCGGTGTGTTTCAACTGTACTATTTTTTAGACGAAGGCAATACAGAAGAAATCGTAATTCTGTTAGAAATGGTATCAAAACATCACAGTTAAACTGAGGAATTGTCTAAAGAATGAACATGAAAAGTACCAGATATAAGGAAAGTATAATGACCGGCAATGACCGTCGCCAACTAGAAGCGCCGCCTTCTACCGCGGAGAATCTCTGTCTTGTTCAGAGAACTCACGAGGGGCAGGGTTGTTCAACCGATTCGAAATGATGGAGCAGCTGATTCTAATCGATTCAAATTGATCATGTTGGGAAGGTGAAAAGTTTTTATAGGTAAGGGTGCCGCTACTTTTTCAATGACATTTTTTATGTTAGAGTGTCTGGGTAGGGGCAACATCGGCAGTGCAAATATTTCAGATAGGGCCATTATTTTGAACCGAACGTCATTATAATATTCCATTCAATTGATAAGGAGGAACGGAAAGGCCCAAACAAACATATTATACAGTTTTCGTAAGCCGCCCAACCACCTACTAACTGGGCTACTATTTATTCAGTCCATCCCGGGATACGAACCAAACCCTCCCTTTGTGTGTGTTGTTTCTTTCTCTCTTTGAACGTGAGTTCCAGACTCCAGTAATCTGGATCCATTCAGCTCTTTGTCAAAATTTTGTTTTTTATTTATAAAAATTAACACATGTCATAAACAATGTTTTTTTTATATACAATTGCAATTGATTCTTTTTATTGCATTTGAAATTTAAATTTAACTATATTTTTATTATTTTATTATCATTATGAAAAAATTGTGTTTGTGATATAAAATTATGTATTTTCACTAGGGTAGGTACAATCACAATTATTTTCACTTTTCAGATTTTCACTCTTTTACTTTCATTAGAAATATTTGTGTATTATGAGATGAAAATTTGTCACAATCACGACAACTCTTTTCGTTACAATTTATTTTTATTTGCAGAATCTTTTTTTATTTCATTAGAAAAATTTGTGTATTATAAAATAAAAATTGGTAAAACTTAAGCACAATAGCAGTTGTTGTCTTTTTTTTTTAAAGATTTTTGTTCATTTATTTTCATTAGGATAAATTGTGAATTATGATATGAAAATTCGCGTATTCACCTAGAATTCCATTTTTTCAACTATGCATAAAATTGATATTTTGTGTATCTTTTTTTTATGAGATTATAATTAATTAGATTGCAATATCATCTTTTCAATAATTATACATATTATTTATGTATTCGTTTGATGGAAAATATCTTCATGTATAATATGGGATTTGCACCGGGTCGAATTTCTTAAATTATTGGACCGGCTCTGATGCACATTCTACTAGAAACAAGCCCACCCCCAAGCCGAAGCCGAACAATTAAAGACAAGAGGAGCCGCAAGAAGGGGGTTGAATCTTCCCTTGTAACTGTAATAATAAGACAAAATCACAGCAATATACATCACTCCCTCTGCATAGAAATAACTCTGTATATTCGTCCAATCATTTTCATGATACGCATGCTTAGGGCTATGGACCAGTGACAGTGATGAGTGACCCCCCGGAGAAAAAATAACATTAGCTATTAGCATCAGACAGTGTGGGCGGCACTTCTGTATTGTTATACGTCTATCCTATGAGGATAATATCTAATGGAGTCGGGCAGCATTAGCCGTAAATCTTAAGAGATTTCTAGAGTTTCTGATATAGGTAGCATAGAACATCCTTACTTATCGTCGGTTTATTGAAAAATCATAAAACCATTTATTTATCATTAGCTCAATTATCAACAGTGATCAATTAATGGTATATATTTGTGAAAATGAAAGACTGAGATGGTGTGGCCAAGTTGAGATTGTATAGTTGGCATATCTATCCACTCAATTAGAAGGCTTTGTTTCTTCTCATTTCAATTTTTTTGGCAGTATTTAAAATTGTCTTTCCCTTTTAACATTAAAAAAAAAATCAGTGTCACGTGTATTTTTATTAATATTGATAAAAAAATAGTCAAACAAGAGTATTAGTGCTATTTTGCACATTGGAGCAGCTAAGCAATATATATTCTCTATTTTCTTAATTTTAAGAACACACACATTTACGTAATTTCTAGGTGCTACTACAATTGTCTAGTACTCTCTCCGTTCACAAAAGAAAATCATTTTAAACTTTCAGATGACAAGAAATTATGGGATGGGCAAAAACACCCTTTTTGAAAAATCTATTCTTATAATTTTAAATTTTATTTTTCTCTCCAAAACATCTTTCATTACCCTAAATTACTCCCTCTTTCCTCCATATGATTAGGACAATATTGAAAGAAATAGGAAAATTTTGCTAAAATGACTTGTTTTTATGAGGAAAAAAAAATATTTTTTCTAAAATGACTTTCTTTTGTGAACGAATGGAGTAATAAGCAATGTAAGCATCAAAGGTTTAATAATGTTTACTAACATCAAGATTGTCTGATATTAAGACTAGTCTTAATATCAAGTTTCTTAATTTTTCTTTTTTAGAAAAATATTGGAAATGAAGTTTTTATTTACCATTAATTAATATATATATAGTATATCTGATGAAGAGGACGATACAATTGATGTACATGAATTAGGTCCATCATTCATTATACATTAACTCTTTGGAACATATGCATATTCCATCATTTTCACTTCACTTAAACATCCAACTACCCTATGTATAATATCTTGGGATATATCTTGAGCTACCCTTTTATATAGGGAAAATCCTTTTTTTAGTCCTATAAATGAGGGCGAGTTCAAAAAAAGTCTTGTATTTTGCGTAATTTTAATTTTAGTTCTTAAAGTTTCAAAAATGTTCAATTTGAGTCATAAATTTTGCCGGAGTTGCTGGCGTGACCTAAAAATTTGGTAGATTTCGGCAAAGTTTCAAACGTGGGAATTAATGGTATGACATGTCAAGCTGGGCAACCAATTGCCACGTCTGCAACTTCGCCGGAAACACCCAATTTTTTAGGTCACATCCGCGTCACATCAGCAACTCCGGGGGAAATTTATGACATGCGGCTGGATTTATCCTTAAATTGGATATTTTTAAAACTTACATGACTAGAATTGAAATTACGCAAGATACAATACTTTTTCTAAACTTATCCTAAGTTACAGAACAAAAAAAAAAAGTTTCCCTTTTTATATATGTCCCTCCAAACAACTTAATTTTGGTATTAAAATAATTCAAAAATACTATCCATTTCTATTTTTTTTTTTTTGGTAACTTGTTCTGTGATTTTATACTAATAATGAAAATGTGGTTCCGTCTCTAAACCTTAGCCACCGTCATTTTAGTGGCGAAACATTTCATCTCAATGGATCACTGCTTTAGATTAGGTACATATATTATATGATCGGAAATGATTTTTTTCATCTCCAATATGATTTTTTTTTACCGTTGAAACGTTAGATGCCAAGATAATTTGCTTCAAAATGATTAATTATTTAATTTTCTTTAAATACCATTTTCAAAATGCAAAGATATGCTCTTTGTGCATGAAGTAGAAAATCAGAAGCAAAATAGGTAAATAAGTTAAATAAAAAAAGAAAAATTATTTTTTTCTTGCCTCATCCTCTTCATCTCCGGAAACTCTAGATCTTTTTCCCCTTCTTCCTTATCCTCCTACAGTGGGATGATAGGGGAATTCTTCTAATATATTATTCATTATCTAATTTCGGAGCTTGTTTTGGTTTGTTTTGTTTGTAATTTTTCCCTCCTTAGGTTTGCCTTCGTAAGACTTTCTCGCCTTGTTTTGCATCCATGCCTTGTGTAGTCACCATACCCTGTGCACCTTCCATGCCTTGTGCGGCCTCCAATCTCTATTTTTCAATTGAGCTGCCAGGTTTCTTTTGTTGTTGTTTGAAAATCTCCCTATTTTATCTAATAGTTGTGTAAGCAACAACGGTCTGCAGGAAAAAATGATTCATTGAGCATAGAATAATGGTTTGTAGCTACTTAATTAGTTAGAATTTTTTTAGTATATCCTTAAAGCTGCAAGCAGCGTGATAGTTTTTTTTTTCCATCTCCTTCCCTTAAATTGGGTTGAGAATGGTTTTTCTAGTTAGTTAGAGTTTTTTGTACATGATATTCTTTTGTTTTTCTAAGTTCAATTAAATTTCTAGCCTTAAAAAGAAAAAGATACCATAAGCAATACCAAACTTAATCCTCATATGGTTAACGGCGTTCACTACAACAAAAACTAGATTCTTAAATAGTTGCATGGACCTGTGCACCTATCAGTTTACTTTTTTCAGTAAAAATAATATTTTTTTATCCAAAATGTCATATATTTTGGAAAAATTCAAAAATATTATTTGTTATGCAAAAAAAAATTTTTGCTTACTTTTTTTGCCATAACAGTATTTATTACTCACGTTGAAAAGTAATATCTTACTGGTACAAAGTACTACCTCTTAAAAGAGTCACGTTTATCGAAGTATAACTTTTTATATTTTTGATCAATTTGATTAAGGTGCAAGAACATGAAATTATTTTGAAATTGAACTCTTTTTTATAGAATGGGTGGATAATACTTATTGTATATAATTCAAAAATATTATTTTCTATCGGTAAAGAGTATGGTGTCAAAAAACACGCTAAACGTAATACTTTTCTTAAGGAAAAAAAATGTAATAATTTGAACATGATAAAAAAGTATTATTTTTTATCAGAAAAAAAAACATTATTTTCTTATGCAAAAGTGATGTATACTTTTACCGTAAAAATGATACTTTTACCGTAAACATGATACTTTTACTAATACTTTTACTAATAAAAAATTAATTGTGACACATAATTAAGTGATACATGTTTCCTAATATATAGTTCAAAAACCCTGAATATTTCTTACCAGCACATGGAAACAATATTTTGCAATGTGACCCTTGTCCATTTTGACATTAAAAAGCACTCAACTTTTGTTGAAACAATCAATGTTTCTCTCATTATGGGAAACCAAACAGCACATCAGTGCCAGATTTGGATATTTGGTGCACATGCTGTCATACTTTATTTGGTAATAATTGGAAGTTATAGAACAGAGAATATTATATATATTTTATTTCATCCTTGTCAACAACACACTTATAAAATATAATATAAAAACAAGATTGACAATGCCATATAGACTTCAGACATACATATCTGAGTCATCAGACATCAAAGAGCAGATGACACAAAATTACAATCCTACCAACCAACTTAAACTTTTAAATTAGTTTGTCCCAACATAATCTAAGGTCATGATGATTATATTAAATTTAACACCAATATTATAATACTCCTTCCATTCCAAAATAAGATTCCTAATTTTTACGAGTACAATTTTTTTTTTAAAGCCAATTAGATGAAATGCACAACCTCTTTAACAGTACAAACTCACACTCAAACCACTTCGTTTATATGTTGAATTGACTTATTTCACTCACATAATAAAATTTAAATTTTCTACTTTTTGAGATATTGACTTTTGAACATAACTTTTATTTCGAGACAGAAAGTATTTTTGAAACACGGCTCTTCTTGTAGTATGAATAGAGTATCGAATCGAATACCAAATTTAAGATTGGAGATGAATTTTACACTAGATATTGATATATTAGCAACTTCAGAAGCAATAACTCAACAGGAAAAAGCCTCAGACATTTAAACAATATTGCTAAGGGAAACCAAGAAATGTCTGAAAATTATTGTCTGAAATTTCAGATTGAGTCTAGCAGAAATTGATGAAAACAAGAAACAAATCTTGCCAAGAATAGTAATAATTAATTCTTTGTCAAGAATGACATTTCTTCCTCATTCGTGACTCATGACAGGGTGAGCAAAATGCACTGCAAAACATGAGAAGATGAAGCTAAATATCAGTTATTATAGTTTCACACTTTAACTATGTGAAATTTCTTGAATAAAAAGTTACCTAATCACCAGATGGAGATCATAGTTAAGAATGATGTAAATCCTCATTCATCGTCTCCATCTTCATCTCCATAAATCCGAGCTGGAACTCGAAATCCCAACTCGAAAGGGCTGTCGAAATCCTGATGAGGATTCTGCTGATTAGTTGAGCCAAATTGCCTCTGGTTCCATGGATTCAGTGGTGAATTGGACTGAAGTAGCTCCCGGTGCGAAAACACTGCCGAATTTTCCGGCAGACTTGTAAGAAATCCAACCCTAGCATCCATATCTCCACCGTTATTCCACCCGCCGTCAGGAATTCTCTGAAAACAGCTCCCAGGGAAATTCGTCGAATTTCCCTGAAAACTGTGCAGAGACAGGCCGAGGAGATCCTCGGCCTGGAAAGACGCAGAATCGTCATCGGAAAAACCTGCAAAATTTGGTGTGGGAAAGAAGGGTTTGATGAGATTTGCATCAGGTTGATCTGCTGGAGAACTGGTGAAGCCATTGGGCTGTATTAACGAGTGGTCTTCGGAGTGATGGAGGTTGTCGATGGCGGTTTTGGCCTTGTTGAGGAGCCAGTCGACGGCTTTACTGGGCCGGTCGTAGCCCAGCCGGTCCTGGACGTCGTAAAACTGGATCGCCGTGTGGGCCGAAAGCCTAACACGGCGGTCCCTCGGCCCTTTCGAAGTGTAGACTTTACTGTGCCGGTCTTTCCGGCAGGTCGACCGGAGAATGTGACCTCCTTCGACTTGTACCATTTCGCTTCCGCCGGTTGTACCTTTCATACCTCAAAATCTTCAGAATTGAGTGTGAGAAAGTTTTTTTTTTTTTTTTTCTTTGGACAAAACCTAATTGGTGAGGCTTTGCTTTACAGACTGCAAAACTGCAGAAAATCTGACGGCTGCGGCTGAGGCTGAAGAAGATCCCAGAAAAAAAGTAGAGAGGAATCTAGAAGAATTAATATGTTTGCAGAAGCAGAGATTTGGTTATATGAATTTAGTGCAAGAAAATTCTGAAAGGGTACAAAAATCAATGGAATAGTAGATCTACATGTTTCTATAATAGTTTTATTTTTTTTATTTTTTTTCTTTATAAAGAGAGAAAAAAGACGATGTACCAATAGGGAGTGCATATGAGGTAGGATCCCAATTGGGTAATGTTGCACTGTAACTATACAGTATATGCCAAAAATCTTGCTTGACACTTAAACTTATTTATCTTACCAAATAGCCATATTTGGGGTGAATGCTCCATTATGCCCTCAGTAAAAAAAAAAAAAAAAAATCAAATCCTTTATTTTCTTACACAAGTTCAAATCATATTAGTTACAATTTTGGTCCCTACCTATATTTCTTTAAAAACCCAATTTTAGTCCTAAATTAATTTTCACTAAATACGAAACTGAATCTCTACAATACAAAATCATGCAAGATTGGATCTCGGCTTTAAAATAGTATCAGAGCCCTAGATTTTATTTAAGAAATCATAAATTATTTGTTATATTATGTATTATCCTAACGGAGAACACATTACGAGAGATTATGAATCCGAACAAAAGTTCGAGAGGGAATACTATACAGGGATATTCGGGAGAAAGCTCGAGTAGTGAAAACAGTGAATATTTCCAATTTTTGGAAAGACAGAAACCAGAATTCTCTGAAGTATTACTTTGGAGAGGTGACAAAATTCTTGAAAAAGGTTACGAAATAGCCAGGAGAAATGATTCGTTCAAGATGATTAGTCCCGATGAGTTGAGAGAAAGATTCCGTCAACATGACCTAACATAAGACATTTTTGTGGAAGGAAATGTTACGGATCTTATTGCCTCTACTAGTATCAATGGAAGATTTCCAAACAAGAAAACCTGGAGGAGACGTCCAAACCAGTCCTAATCACAGATCCAGACACCTCACTTACATTTCTGGAAAAAAACTATGATAGGACCAGTTTGGGAAGAGATAGACGGAAACCGAAATATGATTGCAGATCTTATGGAGGTCCAGAAGACTATCCAATATTATGGCGAGAACCTTCTCAACAACCAGGAGAAGATCCTTGAAATCCTCAAGGATGTTCAGAAGAGATTGACCATCCTGGAAACTAAACCAGGAGCATAAAAGAAAACGCCACCGTCTTTTGGTACAAAACTTCTGCTACACCAAAAGGGGAAAGCTACCGAAGTCAAGAGGACGTTGATCGACACATAAAAGATGATAGCTTTTCTAAAAGAAAAGTATCTAATGGATAGGATCAATCTTGAAGATTTACACGACCTTGCAGAATCCTTCGCATGATTAGGTCTTGTGGATCTGAAAATGCAGATCGAACAAAAAATAGTCCCGGTGGGGAATACACCTCAAGCTCCATCATAGGCAGCAGAGAGTACTGGATCCCACGATCCACCACATGACATATATGCCACATGTTGGAGACTTCAGGGCAGGTGACGACACATGTCATCCTGCAGGAACAAGAAGGAGAACCCATAGGAAAAATATTATGCAAACGCCTTATGGAAAATCTCAGTTGGAACCGATTCATCCATAGGGACTAGTACTTAATCTGGATGTATTGGATTTCAAAAATAGAGAACTACTCATAGATGAGTGGATATCCGTAATGAGGATTGCAGCTGGAACACTAGACCTGGACAAGGAAAATTTCATTTCACTTTTACAAATGAGCCTTGAATGATCGGTGAAGATTTCTTGGGATAATTGTGACCCAGTAATCAAAGAGCATGTTTGGGCAGGAGAAGCATTAACGGAGATTGTCCATAAAATGATCCAATATTTCAAGATTAGTGTTATCGGATTAGGCTACTTCGAATGAGCCGAATTAGAGAAGACTAAGAAGTACAAATAGGCACTTTTCAGCCTGGGGTTACGCGATATTTGTCATGTTGATGAGTACATCAAGCTCTTCACAGAGTGCACATGGAAGTCTAAAATTGATGAGAAAGATGCTAATGCGATTTTTCTCAAAAATCCCAAGTCCTTGGAGAGAAATACTTTTTAGGGAATATCAACCTCCCGTAGGAGCTAATGATCAGAATACAGTGGCACGGAGGACATCATTTCTCAAAGTGAAGTTGGCCGAGTGGTGTTATCTAGCATCACTCCAAAAGAATTACAAACGGTTAAGAGGAATAAACAAAATTGTTCCTCTATGCTGTGTTGAAAATGATTTACCTACAGTCATTGGAGAAAAACCATTCAGGGAGAAAATGATCAAGAGGAGAAATCATCCTTACCTCAGAAAAGTTGGTGTCAAGCGAGTTGGATCGTCATGGATACCCAGAAGGAAGTTTTGGTCCAAACACAAAGCCTAAAGTTACAAATCGGGATAAAGGACAGGACCAAGCCGAAGTATATCAGTTCGAGGAGCACTGGAAGATCAGCTTCAACAAGAAGAACTTTCAGGAGGGCTCATACAAGAGCTAATGAGAGTTTCAAAGATTGTAATTGCTGGACATGTAGAGCTAAAGGCCACATATCAGCCGATTGTCCAGACAATAAAAAACGAGAAGTAAGAAAGTTTGAGACAACTCCAGAATTGAAAAAAGTTGTATACTTTCAGGATCTTATTCAAGTATATTAGTTCGAGGATATCCCTTCGGACGAAAGTATATATGAAGAAGAAGAGAACTCCAGCGAGGATGAGTCTTCAGAATCATAATCGAACCAAAGACGAGGAATTCTTCCACCTGGAAGAACGTGAAGACCTCTCAGGATTCTTCACACATATGTCAATTTCCCAGAAAACTCTTATTAGAATGAAGCGAGAAGACCCAAAACTCTAAATCTATGATATGTTTTCAGTAGGGAGATTGGACAAAACTTTGGGAAAAGAAAATATCACATTATCTACAAGGTCACCGTCGGGTAGATTGCAATTCCCATGGAGCTGACAGGAACTGTGATGGAGATGCAACTAGTTCCAATAAATGAAATCAGAGAGGAACTTAGCAAGATGAATAAGAAGATGTCTTGGATCCATATCAGAGCCATACGAATTCTGATCAAATCTACATTCAAGGAATGAATTGATTCTCCAATTGATATTGCTATCTTTGATAAGAGAATCAAGAATTTAAGAGATGCAAGATTTCTTAACCTAGCCGTATATTCCTCATCCAAGGATTGCGTATAACCTAGCAGATCGAGATTTTAATAGAGTTCTAACACTTCATCAAGATTTCAAGAAGAAGGAGCTGATGAAAGATGGGAATAAACCACTCTATTACATACAGTATTTCATATGTACTTTCCAATACCCACCATTCAGAATTATTCGTGGGAAAGGAATTCATTGAAATACCAGAGATCTTTGATCAACTTGCACATGCAGTGAGACCAGAAATCATGGAGTTACCGTCAATCCACGAATTAGATATGCGGATTAAAGACAAACTGATCCTGACAAAGTCAACAAGTCGACCGTTTGAACTAAGGAGAGTTTGTTTTCACGTTGACAGAATCTACAGTGGTAGCAGCAGTACAGCAGTAGACAAGGGGAAAAGAGACCTATGTTTCAAGAGAAACTGGAACCAGAAAAATTCACAACCAGAGGTGAATTACAAAGTCCAGAATGATGGAATGAAGTAGAAATAGTATTTGATATCACACAAAAGGATAACATATTTCTGTATGATTTCTTATATTTTTTACAACCTTTGATTGGTAGATACGAAGGATGCCTTCAACTAGGTGTGGTCGAATTAATAATCCAAAGAGTTGCAGGACGAGACAAAGAACGTCTAATTCTTGGATTAGAATTTCTCGAGGATCACAAACCTTGGAAAAGATTACCAGATAGAATGGCTTTTACGGTAGCGCACATGCGTTATCAGATACAATAGCTCAGGATTTCTTATAAGCTCTGATGACTACGAGCACATTCTCCATATACATCTCTGTTGGGATGTTATATGAAAAATATAGAGCATAATATTTCACAGCCTACATAGATTCAGGCGCTGGGATATGCACAGCCAAGCCGGAAGTCTTTCCTAAAGAAATTGAAGAAGACTTGCCAACAATTACAGGAAAAGATTTTTCAAAAAGGACCTTTGTCCTTAAAAGAGGAATCAAACGGGCGAAAGTAATGATCGACGGAGCAGGAGATACCCCATGGTATAATTTCCTAAAAATATTCAAAGGGTTCACACAGGAGAATGAGACAAGAAGGCTTATTTTCACAACCCGATGTGATCATAAGATTCTTGTCCAGCACTTAAGGGAGGCATTTCACCGAAAAATACCCATTAATTTTCACAGCAAGCATGGTGATGAAGAAAAACTACGTCACCCAAAGATGAATGAGCATCGGAAAAATGGTGAAGCACTCCTTAAATTTTGAGCTGAATCCCTAGGAGGAAATTTGGAGAAAAGAGTGTCTAATGACATAATCCAACTCCTCAAGGTTTATATAGAGATCCCGCAATCTGATGTCACCATTGAAGAACGAATCTCTTTGAAAGATGTTAAAAATAAGATACACAGGAATTTCAATGAATATCCTCTAGCATGGTGGGACAAGAACGAACTCAAGGCATCTCTGAAGGTGAAAGCTGGAAGAGAGAACGAGTACGTTTGATACAAGCCTATCCTTATGAATCAAGAAGATCGTGAGGATATGAAGTTGATACTTAAGGAACATCTGGAACTTAAGTTAATTTCAGCAGGAGTTTCTCCATATAGCAGCCCGGGATTTCTGGTAAGAAATCATGGAGAAATTAAAAGAGGAAAACTAACATTGGTGATTAACTATAAAGGAATAAAAAATATCTTGGAGTTCGACGGATACTACATTCCGAGTAGAGAACACCTGGTGAAATGTATAAAAAATACAAAGGGATTCTCTAAATTTTATTGTAAATTCGGTGTGTACCAGATCAAGATGGAAGAAGCTAGCAAAAAATATACGGCTTTTTAAAGATTATTTAAAGTTCGATTGCAAAGAAAGATGGATAATCTTTTTAAAGATTATTTCAAGTTCATGTTCGTCTATGTGGATGATATTCTTATCACCTCCAAGAACATGAAAGAGCATATCAAACATATGGAAATCTTTTCATAAGTTTTTCATAAAGAAAGATTGGTGCTCTCTAAGAAGAAAGCAGTTTTTGCTACAAGACATATCGAGTTCCTTGGAATCGAGATCGATGAATCTGGAATTATCTTTCAGAAACATATTGTAGACAAGGCACAATATTTTTCGGAAGACCTCAAAGATAAAAAATAACTTCAAAATTTTCTTAGAGTTGTTAGTTTTGCTGGAATGTTCATAAAGAACCTAGCAAAGTACAGGAAGGTGTTCAGCCCATTGTTGAAAAAAGATGCAGATTTCAAGTGGAAAAATGAGCACAAGGAATCGGTATTATAGCTTAAGGAGATTTGTAAAGATCTTCCAAAATTAGAAATACCCAATGACGAGGATGAACTGGTTCTCTATACAAATACTAGTGATACTTGGTGGGCAGTTGTGCTTACGAAATCCAAGCCAAATGGAAAAGTACCATGCCGATACTACAACGGTCTCTTTACGAAAAGCGAGGCAGCAAGATGGCACATCAATGAGAAGGAATTCTATGCAGTACGAAATGCTTTCAGAAAATGGCCTTTATTCCTATTGCCTAATAAATTCATTCTTAAAATTGACAATACGAGTGTTAAACCTTTCTTAACAAAAAAGATTGAATCAAAACCAGAGAAAGCTAGATTGTTAAGATGCCAAGCTGATTGTCAATATTTTAGTTATGAGGTTGTTATTATTAAGTCTCAAGAAAATATTCTTGCAGACTTTCTGATGAGAGATGGAGCCCAGTGAAGTGAAAACTATCCTTACGAGATACAGGCAACTCCAAAGTAATTTGGATGAGCTTGAAAGGGGGATCGACAACCTGGAACTTATTGCCAAGGTCACAGGTCAAGTGCAACAAGTGGACCTGTTAAATGTTCGAAATGCGATGAAGGCTACCAGATTGACCATGTCATGTCACTGGGATAGTCTCATCATACCAATCCAGCGGGTAGCTTCGCAATCGAGGTAAAAAGCTGAGTTTCGGGAACGGAACCCCCCTAATCCGGTCGCCACAGATTCAAGTACTGTGAGCACGAGTTCTAAGTTAGATCCTTATACGGATATAGCCATAGAAGATGTTGAGCCGATAAAGGTTAATCCTTCTAAAAGTTCAAGCCAGCCCTCCACCTCTGGGGTTAAATATGGAGAGATCAATCTTAGACCAACGGCTGGCACTTCTAAAATTGATATTAATGAAATTCGAGTTTCTCATTTTCAGGTATACCAAAGACTTTGGGAGAAGCTAGTAACAGGGGCTGGGGTTAATCCAACACGATGCCGGATTGACAGATCTGGTAAATATCCAAGAACGTGGATATTTTCTGGAGCCAATCCACATGAAGTCAAGGAATAGTATGAGTTCGGAGCTCTGGCTTTGGTTCATATCCGTCACCAAACTTTCCAGAAATCAAAGAACTTTTGGGTGGATTGGGAGAGCTATTTTTTAGACATGGAAAAACAATGACCACCTCAAACGCGGAGATAAACAGAACCAAACAAGAACGAGTCTTATCCAGCTTTCCATTTTATAAAGCTACAAAGACCAGATGGCAGAGCAGCAAACACAAACATGGATGCTCCTGAAAACAAGAATACTCCCCTTGTATCCACTTTCACTAAAGAACAAATCACAACAAGGAGAGCTTGGGGCATTTGGGTTTACCTCACCGAGATGAACAAGATCAAGGGAAATTTTAAGGTATTTCAAAGTATTGCGAAAGGATCAATTTTGATCAACACCATGACATCCAGAAGTACGCAGTTTGCAAAATCCGTCTTCGAGCAGAAGATGGAGATATTGTGGAAAAACGAGCTGCCGACGAGTTCTGAAACCACCAGAAAAATTTATAATATGATGCATATTGGTAGGTGGACGGAGAGGATTTTCTAAAAGTGTTCGGAACAGGAGGAGCCATTGTTCGGAAATGTCCCCGTCAAGAGAAACGACAAAGGGAAGGGAAAGGCGGAGCCACCGAGAAAGCAGACGCGGGGACTACAAAGTAAAAATTAATCAAAGATTCCCCGACAGACTTGAATGGGCTGAGTCACAAGATTCGTTTCCACCCAAAACAATAAAAGGTGGAAAGATAAAGAAGGCATCTTATGTAGAAACCCATATTAGCTACAATAAGTGACAGGCCCACACCCATATGAACCTGACGATGCGCACTAGCATAATTGAAGACCGCTGGTGCCAATAATTCAAGAGATAGAGGGCTTTAGACCTCTATAAAAATGAGGTAGAAGGAACAGAAGGAATCGAACATTACCCTCTGTTTTCTTACAAAATAAACATTGTAATAGTTTACCTTTTGTGATTTTTATTTTATGTATGAGTGTTGAGAGTGTAGCTACCATAGGTAGCTAAACAAGTCGTCTCCTCCTAAAAGGAGATGTACTTAATGTAATAAATATTTTTGTTCATTATTTTCCCAGTTTTATCTATATTTCTGTTTCGCTAACCAAGTGGAGACTCTACGCCTCGAGGTAGGAAACGAAACGAGGCTGTGCTGGTTGTGATTGAAGGAATCCACGTCTAGAACCATCGGATGCGTTTGAGTGGTTGTGTTGTGAGGAGCAGCTCGTAAAACTCGGTAGACATGATCCGGTCATATTCCGGTCAAAAGGTATGAAACTTAGTTTATGTTATAGAATTTATATTTGACGGAAGCATGATGGGCCTAATATGGTCGCAATGGACTATTTCCAGTTTATGCTAAGAAACAATATTGCATGATGAGCTCTTCAAAGTTTCTTTGTATTCAGGAGATCAGTTTTAATTTATGGGATAAAATTGGATAATTAAACTAAGGACCGGATATGAATTCGTGTTAAGAAGTCATAGAAGTTCACTGAACTCGTGTCAAGCGAACTCGCGAACACGTGTAAGCAAACTCGTGTAAGAAAACACGTGTAAGCAAGTGAGCGAACTCGGGTAAGCGAACTCGTGTAAGAAACCTCGTGTAAGCGAACTCGTGTGAGCATGAAACAATGAACATATTTGACAAAGGGAGTAATAAGGGCAATTTAGTCATTCTGGCTATTCCGTGAGATAAAAAAGTTGAAGTGTTGTAAAAGATTTTCCAAAGTACCTGCAAGGGTACAGTGGAATGGTACCCATCCCAAATTGTACTGTACAAAACCATGCAAAGATTGAGTCGGCCCAAAAGTACCTGACATACGTCATATATGCACGCTTTTAGGCTCTTTTTAATAGAAGATTCGATAGCAATTGCATGCATTTTAGGTCATTTATATCCGATTTCGGATCATTTGGCAAATATG
>JAUEKW010136767.1:0-11441 GCA_032274785.1 Ajuga reptans
TTGTACATCCATCAAACATGACTCTTTTTATGGGACGTAGGGAGTATGTTCGACACAGACCCGGGCATTCTCATAAGATTTATCAGTATATTATAAGTATAATATAACATTATCCACACGTATGTTATACTTATAACATATCAATATTATGTAGTTGTCCAGGTATTGATATTTGATGTATAGTCTAGTGACATTATATCACATGTAGCCGTGTAGGTCAAAGATTCAAACCTCGTTTTGTTCAATTAAGGGCGGTTTGTGCTTTTAGAAAAGTGATTTAAATTGATTTGTGTGGTGAAAATTAGAATTTGATAGTTTTTGATAATAAATTGATTTTTAAAATGAGCTTCTTAAAATATGGGCCTTCTTAGTTTCTCAAAATCAGCTTTTAATCATTTAAAAAAAAAAAAATCTTGACCAAAAATGATATTACAAAACACCCTCAACTTAAAAGTACTTCTAAAAAATGATATTAATGGTCAATTTATGTTTGCAAACACCCACTTTAACTTGTTATGGAGACGTTGCATTTTGAACGAATTAAAGGGCAACACCTACTACTTTGTTGGGAATATCTGAAATTACTAAAACATGATGAGAAAAAATGGGGATGCAGTAAGATCTTAATTAATAATCGACAATTTAATGGCTTTGTTAATCCTCCCACCATCCTAAAAAAGTGTCACTTTAAAGAAGACCTTCGTTTACCCTCGATCAATCTCACAATCCGTTATTTTTACTACCGTTAGTCGATGTTGTAATTGAAAAAAATTATAGTTGCTGACCAACATTGATAATTTTTAAAAGTATGTTGCAATTAAAAATTGATCCAAATATCATTTTTTTTTTGTAATTAACCTATTATTAAATTAATAATTTATCGATTAATTAAAATCTCTTCCAAGTTAGTAGATTTTAGATTGTCTCAAATTTATTAATTAAAGACGTTTTATTGTATTATTATTAAGAATCGGATCGCATTTCAGTTTATGTTTAATGATACACTTCACATCCATATGCCATATGGGATCATTAGTGTGACATAAATTTACCTTCTACAGATTCCCATATACATATTTCGTCCCATAAAATATATTATGGTTTAAAAATATAATTTGTTTATGAAAAAAGAGTTAACTTTCAAAAGTCAATGCTTCGTATAATTAGCTAAAGTAAAAAAAAAAAGAAAAAAAAAGAGAGAGAATAATTTGATGCAGTTGAATAAGTCAAATTAATCATAAAATAAACAAAGTAGTATAAGTGAGCATTCATAATTTTTAGAAAGTTATACCTTTATATATATAATCGACCCAAAATAAATTGTACATATTTCAAATATAACTCTTTTTCAAAACGGAGGAGTAGTATTTTATATTCTATTTTCATCAAATTATTCTTGCATGCCATTTAATATGATACTTTTAATTGGTCCAAAAAAAATTCAGCTTTCTTAAAAAAAAATATATATATGTCTATAAAGTTAAAGTCAATTGTTAGCTGAAATTCCAATTATACCCTATGGTTAAAATATTTTTGAATCAAATATGATTTAAAATATCAAAAGCCAAATAAATGAAGGGGCATAAATGATAACAGATGGTCATACAATGAGTGGTGCATTTATTTGGTTGACCAAATAGTTAAAAGGGACCATTTTACTGTTAAACTATTAGCAGTTTTGTACTTCGGTATAAAAAGTAAAAACTATTAGACTTGACTAAACCGCCGCCAACCTATATAAACCTTACTATTTCAAAGTTGCCGGACCAAATTCCGGCCAAATACATTGCACTTGAGCAGTTTTGGTGGATATTTTGTATTTTAACTAATAATTTTTTAAAGAAATTATAAAAATATATATTTTTTTATTTTTTTTTTGAAATACTTTAAAATTACAAATAAATTTTAAAGATTTTTTAAAATACTTTTATGAATTATTTTTAGATTTTTTGGAAATAGAAAATTATAAAACAAAATTATTTAAAATATAAAAAATAATTTTTTCGAAAAATATAATTTTTTCTATAATGTTTTATAATTTTTTTAAAAAAAAAAATCGAAAATAATTTTTAAAAAAATTCTAAAAAATATTTTTGTTCGATTTTTTTTTAAATAATTTAAAATTATAACAAATATTCAAGTTTTTTTTAAATATTTTTATGAATTATTTTAAGATTTTTCAAAAATAAAAAATAGGAAAAAATAGAAAATTATAAAAAAAAATATGTTTATAAAAATTAAAAAATATATATGTTTTGAAAATAATTTTTTAAATACTTTAAAATTAAAAAAATTATAATTTTTTTGAAAAAAAATATAATTTTTTTATAATTAATTGTATTAAAATTATAAAAAAAAACCTATTTTTGAATTTTTTTTAAAAACTTTAAAATATAAAATAATTTAAAGTGTTTTTCTTAAAACTCAACGGAATATTTTTAGATTCCCTTAATTTTTTAACAGAGAGGGTCAAAACTGATCAATTCAGGACCAAAAAAAAAATCATGGGTCCAAAATATTTTTATACTTTAACTCACATGAGTAATATTTTATAGTTTTTATTTTATTTTATATATTGCGTATTTTTTAAGTATAAATACGAAATTATCCCCAAAACCGTGTGTATAATTCACATGCAATGTATTTGGTCGAAATTTGGTCCGGTAGCTTTAAAATAGTAATATTTAGATAGGTTGGCGGCGGTTTAGTCAAGTTTAATTGTTTATATACCGAAGTGCAAAACTGTTAATAGTTTGGCGGTAAATGGTAATAATCCCTAGTTAAAATGATAATTAGAAACTATGACTCTTTATATATATATAAACATGCTACATTATTGACACATTAGTAGATGATCACGGGATGTTCACCTTACTTGTACAAACTCCTATATATAGAGGATTAATATGGTGCACAACTACGGTTAGCACTTGCTTATGTGACAGTTTTTTCTACAACATTAGCACATCAGTTGGTGCTCACGGGATGTTCACCTTAGTTGTGCAGCAAATCAAACTCCTATAAATGATTGATATGATGTACAACTACGGTAAGTACCTGCTTATGTAGCAGTTTTTTAAACATAGTTTATTACCCCTCGTCCCATAAAAAGAGTCATGTTTGATAGATATACAACTTTTTATCTTTGGTCAACTTAGTCAATGTATAAACATTTGCAAGTGGGTAATTGTAATCTTTACCCTTAAAAATTTGTTAAACTCATCAATATCCTATTGACATTAAAGTATTAACATAATTTTATTAGGACATCAAAGTAATTTTTATGGATAACTAACTTTGACTTTTCAAACAGGACTCTTTTTATGGGACAAAAACTTATTCTAATAGATGACTCTTTTTATGGGACGGAAGGAGTATATTAGTAGGAATTATAGATGGGTTCGTCGGCCGCTGATTGTCCAAAATTATGATGGGGAAACATATAGGAGCAAGGACAAAACCATTCCGTGTGAACCAGCACATCACTACAAAACCATTCCGTGTGAACCAGCACATCATTAAAAAAAAAAAAAAAAAAAAACATTAATGGTGAAAATGCCCCCCTCATATGCTATGTTTCACCTTTCATCTACCACCTCACCCGCTTTCTACTTTTTACCTCCCTCCGTCTCGTAAAAAAAGTTATATTTGATAGATTTACAACATTTTATATTTGGTCAACTTAGTCAATATACAACCCTTTGCAAGTAGGTGATTGTAATATTTACCCTTAAAAATTTGTTAAACTCATAAATTTCCTATTGACATTAAAGTATTAACATGATTTTATAAGGCATCAAAGTAACTTTTATGAATAACTAACTTTGACTTTTCAAACATAACTTTTTTTATGGGACAAAAAATGATTTTGATATATGACTCTTTTTATAAGACGGAGGGAGTATTTTTTTCTAATTTCTTCCTGCTTAATCTTTTCCCGACCCCGCCTCAACCCCTTCTAAGAGGCTAGACTTCAACCTGCCATCCAACTAAAGCCTAGTATCTTTTAAAACATTAATAAATCTTAATTCCAGTTATTCTCTCTCACATGCTGTAATTTTTTCTTTTCAGATTCATTTAATTAAAATAATTTAACGTATTTAATGTAATAAAATATAAATAAATCACTTTTCATATATAATCTTTTTTCGGTTTAATTTAACTTAATAATATATAAATAAATTACTTTTCAAATATAACATTTTCTCGGGATATTTTTCTTTCTGGAAACAGGGAAAAAATTCATTTTTTATAATGTATATTAGGTATTGTCTAGAGAAAATCATGTACGGTACGTAATTTTAATTTTAGTTCACTATATTTGATATTTGTCCAATTTAAGGACATTCGAATCCAGTAGCCCAAGATATTGCTGGAAAGTGTAGTGGACCAAAATTGAACACTTACCGGTAACATTTTGAGTTACCGAAGTCGAGTATCCTTAAATTGAACAAATATCAAAACATACAGGACCAAAAATAGATTTTTCCGATTTTTTTTTAAAAAAAGATTTATAGTGTCTTACGTAAGCCGTTGAATCAGCCCATGCTACATCTCATCCCTCATCACTCCATACTTATCTCTCTCTATATATATACATGCATTCTCTCTCATTTTTATTTAAAACAAGAGGCAACTGTGTTTAGTTTCTAGTATATGAATGCAGGCCCACCCCACTGCGCATATTTACATTTATTAGAGAGAGAAAGAGAGAGAGAGAGAGAGAGGTTTTGAGTTCATAAGCAAACTATGGAGCCATCAAAGAAAAATGAAACAAAACCTTCTTCTTCTTCTTCTTCCATATATCAATGCTTCACCGCTAAGTTTTGTTCTTCCAAATCGCCTCCGTCTCCGTCTCCGGAAAATGGATATGATGAAGGAAAAGCAGTTCCGAAGCAGAAAACGCCTGGAGGATGGAAGTCCATGCCTTTTATCTTGGGTCTCTCTCTCTCTCTCTCTCTCTCTACACATGTCAATATGCATCCATGTTTGCATGGACATGTGCAATTGATCTTCATATATCATAGTATTACACTTCCACCTCATACTCAACTTCAGTTAATAACCAAAACAAACTCATCATTTTCATCTCTTCTGTCTTTTTTCCTCCATAATTATTACCTCCGTTTTTTCAGTTGTAATTTTAAGTTTTGCCAAACACTTATAAAATATTTGTTCTTTTAGTGTTTTTCTTCACTTTAAATGAATTATTTAAAGTGAATTTGAGGAAAAAAATAGTTGAGGGCTTATAGGTCTATTTCACATGCATGCCTCTTAATTTTCTTATCATAACCTAAAACTACAACTAAAAAAACGGAGGTAGTATACATTAAGTTAAAAAATCACTATTTCATTAAAAAATGGCGCTCTTTTAAATTGGTAAGAATTCTAGATGATTGGAGAAAAAGGAAATAGTGTTACTGCTTTTATGTGTGTTTGGGGTTAAAAATAACTTCAATTGGCAGGGAATTTTTTTGTTGCGGAGTTCATCATCTATGTCACATCATACCCTTAAAAGCAAGATGTTTTTTTAGTCATAATTTTGGAAATAAAACAACTTTCTCTATCCTAAAATATAAAAAGTGAACTCTTGGTATGATTTATGATCAATTAATGGATTATGCTTTTATTACACCAATAATAATATTTTTGGAAGAACCACTGCATCATTGTCTCCCCGTCTAAACAGAAGAATATTTCTACCTACCGTGCGGATATGTTAATATTCCCACTAGCTGATGTATCTAAAATTCTCCGTGTTTGCTCAATTTTCTTGGAAAATCAATATTGACGACCCGTATTTATTTATTGTTGGCAGGAAATGAAACTCTTGAGAGATTGGCTGCCATAGGATTGTTAGCAAATTTTATGGTGTTTCTGCTAACGCAGTTTCACATGGACCAAGTTTTGGCTTCAAATGTAATAAACATTTGGTCTGGTGTCACAAATTTCAGCCCCTTAATTGGAGCCTTCATCGCAGATTCTTACTGGGGCCGATTCAAAACCATTGCTTTTGCCACCCTGGCTTCTTTCACGGTACGTACATATACGCGCTCCAGGTTCCTAGAAAAACGAGAAATTTAAGGGTTCTAAATTTTCTAATACTACTATGTAATGAAATATATAGATGTCCAAGTAGCGTTGTGAAGCACATTAATTTGGCTAGCCGTCGACCTAGGTCAAATATTTTTTTTGACATTTCTCGGCTTTTGTTAAATTTTATTTGTTTTTGAGGTTTTTATTTTAACTCGACCGAGGTCACTATATTATTAGGATTGACTCTTCCTGCAATTTTTAAACTACGTGCACCAGGTGTCTTGAACCAAAATTCCCTCTTATGACCTAGTAATTGTGCACGAGTGTAGATTTAAACACGCATTGATTTAGGCATGTAACAATTATTCTTCTTCTTAAGCACATCGGAATTTAGGAGTGAAGATTATGTTTAGAATACGAAACCTCTCTTGATTAATGACAAGAGATGTGACAGCTATTTATGAATCTATGATTTGGGTAGCTAATTTACTAAACCCTAAGTCGCTATCGATTTATAATTTAGAGGGGTCAATAATCAGCTCGCCAGAAATTGCGATTTAATTTGATGTGGACAAATATTTAATACTTAATTATTTAATTAAGAATGCTACATTATTTAACGTAACTAATGTGTATTACAGCACACATGCAGCTTAAATGAATTGTTTAGACTAAAAGTGGAAGATTTGATCAATAAAATGAAAGCTTATAATAATTTGTTTCTTATTTCGGCTAATCAATTAATTTTGATATTGAAATACCGTTTTTTCCTTGGAAATATATATGGGGTAAGATTTTCTATTTTAAATTGTATTTCATCTCATATTTCAAAGCCTCCACCACATTCCACGTATGTCTTTATGATGTCACTCTATACACGTGGCATATGGTGGAGACTTTGAAATTGTGAAATACGGTTTGGAATAGAAGATCCTAACTGAATATGTATAGGGTCACAATTTAGATCATTTGTCCTAATTATGATGTCTCAACCGTGTCTCATCTCATTTTAATTCAAAATCAGATTGACATCTCAAAACCACGTAGGATTAGGTACGGAATACAGTTGTGACACCATATTTAAGACAATAGATCTGAATTGGTATGGTCAAGGCAATGATGACAAATTAATCACATAGCAACAAATATATATGGACACATATGAATTTCACAAGTTATATATAATCATCCATTGGACAGTGTTCATACTAGGACCATAGTTTTTAATTACTTTTGTCGAATGATTTCCACTTGAACGGCCGGATTTTATTCATTTGTTTATGCAATCTTATACCCAAATAATTCCAAAATCTTGAAAATGAGCGTTGATTTAAAATAACAAAATTCAATTAATTTCTTGTACGTACAGGGAATGATGACAATGACCCTCATAGCATGGATACCACAGTTGCACCCTCCAAAATGCAACGTGCAATCACATCAATGCATAGGTCCGACCAAATCCCAGTTCGGAGTTTTAGCCATGGGTCTCGGCTTTCTTTCAATCGGGTCAGCCGGCATTAGGCCCTGCAGCATCCCTTTCGGCGTCGACCAATTCGACTCGTCGACAGAGGAAGGGAGAAAATCGATCAATAGTTTCTTCAATTGGTACTACACCACATTCACTGTGGTCCTTATAATCGCCCTGACCTTGGTAGTCTATATTCAAGATTCCGTGAGCTGGGTGTGGGGGTTCGGCCTCCCCACGATGCTCATGTTGTGTTCTATCGTGTTATTTTTTATCGGGACGCATTTGTACGTGTACGTGAAGCCGGAGGGCAGCGTGTTCACGAGCGTCGGGCAGGTCATTGTTGCGGCTTACAAGAAACGGAAGATGAAGCTGCCCGATTCGGGAGTGGTTGAGGAAGTTTATTATGACCCGCCTTTGAAAGGGACCGTTGTCAAGAAGCTCCCCTTTACTAATAAATTCAGGTACTATTTCCTTTTCAATAATATTAGACTTTAATAAATCACATGCTCATTAAATTCATATTTATTTTAGTCGACATGAATTAAAAAATGATCTGTTAGTCGCCTACGCAACGTTGACCGTGATTGGTAATGATTATTACGCAAAATATTAAATAATGTGGGGCCACTGCACAATTCTATGCTACCCATATAAATCTTGTCTGCAATTTGCTGAATGTGTAATATGTGTCACATGGCAACACATTATGTACATAGTGTCTGCACTTTGATAAATATATGTAACATATGATGATTAATTGATGAAAGTAGCTACAATTACAATCTTTCTAAAAGCCACCGTTTAAGTGCTAAACTGTCTCATCGTCTACATTTTTCTTCTTAACTTCTTCCCGCTTAATATCATCTAGACCTCACTTAATTCTGGTTAAGCTTCGAAGTCTATCGTCTGTCTAACGTCTATCGTTTTATGCAGGTTCTTTAACAAAGCTGCATTAATAACTGAAGGTGAAATCCTAGAAGATGGATCAAATGCAAAGCCATGGAGACTCTGCAGCATCCAAAAAGTAGAAGAAACCAAATGCCTATTCAAAGTGATCCCAATATGGGCCTCCGGCATCATCTGCTTCACGGCGATGGCCCAACAAGGCACATTCACATTATCCCAAGCCCAAAAAATGGACCGTCATCTCGGCCCATCTTTCAAAATCCCCGCCGGATCACTCTCCGTTATATCCATGATCACAATCGGGTTATGGCTCCCGGTGTACGATAGAATCCTCGTACCGTATGTTAGAAAGGTGACAAGGGTAGAAGGGGGGATTACTCTGCTCCAAAGAATGGGAATTGGAATGGTCTTCTCTGTTCTGTCGATGGTAGTCGCGGGCCTAGTAGAGCGAATGAGGCGCGCCTCGGCCCTGGCCCATGGGGACGCCAACGGGGTTGCCCCGTTGAGCGTCTTCTGGCTCGCCCCGCAGCTCATCCTAATGGGTTTCGCGGAGGCTTTCAACATAATTGGACAGATTGAGTTTTATAATAAGGAGTTTCCGGAGAATATGAGCAGTTTGGCCAACTCTTTGTTCTCTTGTACTATGGCTGGGGCTAATTATATTAGTGTTCTTTTGGTGAATATAGTGCATAATACAACTGGGAGAAATGGTCATCCGGATTGGTTGACCAAGGATATTAATAAGGGTCGAGTTGAAAATTTGTATTTTTTGATCGCGGGATTAGGGGTGTTGAACTTTGGCTACTTTCTCTGGGCGGCGCGTGGGTATCAATACAAGAGTAGATTCGGCATTGATGAAGATGAGAATTTAGGTTATGATGTTGAGCTTAATGTAGCTAAGAAATGAAGCCATTTTCATTGGGGTGATTAATTATTATGATGTATGTGGTAAAGAGGCTATGTAGTAGTTTTCTTGATGTAAAGTTGTTATATATTGTAGTTGAATATATAAAATCCCTATAATGAAATCATTTGGCATTTTCTCCTTGGAAATAATGAAAAGGGATCCCTTAAAAACTTTTATCAACCGTGATGATATAGTCATTTTCAAATTCAAGGGCATGATATATCTTGAAAAGTATTGGAGGATAATTTTCTATTATGATATTTGATAATATCTAAAGCTCGATTTGAATCAAGTTCATTAAATTACAAAAGGAAAAGGATAAAATAAGTGTACAAAAAAATAATTATTCAAGTTTGGCTGCTCATGTTCAGTTTGAAGGGCAATTTTAAATTTTATTATAATTGAAAATTACATTACTCGGTTCCAGTTAATTAGTCGATTAAATGTTGTTTTCATAAACATAATATTTTGATAATATCTTAAGCTCGGTTTGAATCCAAGTTCAATAGATTACAAAAGAAAAATAAAATAAAATTATAAAAAATTAATTATTCAAGTTTGGCTGCTCATGTGCAGTTTGAAAGGCAGTTTTCAATTTTATTATAATTGGAAAACACATTACTCAGTTTCAGTTAATTAGTCGATTAAAATCTAATTTTGATAAACATAATATTTTAATAATATCTAAAACTTGGTTTGAATCCAAGTTCAGTAGATTACAACAGGAAAATGATAAAATAAGTGTACACAAAATTAATTATTCAAATTTGGCTGCTCATGTTTAGTTTGGAGAGCAATCTTCAATTTTATTATAATTGAAAATCACATACTCCGTTCTAGTTAATTAGTTGATCAAAGTCTGATTTTGAACTTTAAAAGGTAACAAAAAAATTCACCAACTTTTAATTTTTTTTAATTATAACATAGACCGTATTTTTTTATATCTAATTACGTCGCCATCACCATCATTAGATCCGCCTAAATGAGCTTTTGTTATATTCACCATCTATTTTGTCATATATTATTATAATTGTTGTGAATCGATGGTTGAAGTTATGAATTTCAGAATTTCAACTCTCAATTCACGATGGTGGCGACGACATATTGTAAAATATATGATAGATATAGAATGGTCTCGTCAAGGCGAATCCAGCGATGGTGGTGCCGACATAAATAGATGTCAAAAAATACGGTTCATGTTGTAATTGAAAAAAAAAATTGGTGAATTTCCTTGTTACTTTTCAAAATTTATGTTGTAATTGAAAACTTAACTAAAGTAGATAGAGACAAAATCAAAATCCGGAGCAACCGATAATTATAGAACTACTTCTCATTAGAGACAAAATTAACTAATTATGATGGCATAATCATTTTTTATTTACAGACAAAATTAATTGATATGATTAACCAAGATCTCTTACAGGAGCATAGGCATTAATTTTGCAGGCCAAATTTTTCTGTGGCATTTCCGATTAGATCACATAATTCAAATAATGTTTCATCTTAGATTTTAACTTTATTAATATATGTCACGTTTTTATTTATAATGTTATTATTATGCCATTTTATATAGACATGTTACATTAGTCCATATTTTATATCCATAGTCTCCTTTATTTTAAATTTCTTTTCTCTAATCCTCACATTTATGTTAATTAATAAAATATGACACAATAAAAAAAATGTGAATATAAAAAATTGAGAAAATAAATCAATAAATGATGAAGTAGGTTGGCTGATGTGGTCTGCCACATAAGTGAGTGCACATATAAATTGGATTAACCAACTATAACATTGCCCCTGATCGCTTTTTCAATAAATAACTATTGTGCTATTATCGAGCTTTATTAGGTTGGCTCAATATGACTTAAAATTTATCGTATTTTATCGGATTAATCCGATAACGGTCTGAACTCAATAGACCTCAGATCAAACCTACAATATCGCTTAAATTTGTATCGTAGTACCAATCATGTAAGAACTTGCCACCCATAATTAAATATACCCCATAGAAATACCTCGAATTTTTTTAATGGAGCCCACAAAATTCATGTTTACCCATTTCATTTCATTGAACTAAATTAAAATTAAAATAAAACAATAAAAAAGAACTCAGCAATC
>JAUEKW010136787.1:0-11440 GCA_032274785.1 Ajuga reptans
TGAAGTGTGAAGTGTGTGTGTGTATGCACTTGTAGTACGTGTTGTGTGTGTAGTATGTAAATTGAGTCTGAAATGTGTGTGTGTGTGCGCGCGCGTGTGTGTAGTATATGTTGTGTGTGTAGCAGGGGCGGATCTATGTGTGGCCCGTTCCGGGCCCCAACCCAGCCCTCCTCTATCAGTGTACCACTAGTAATAGTATTAATTATATTATGCCTGCCCTAAAAATTAATATCAAGCCCACCCCAAAAGTTGATATCAAGCCTACCCAAAAATCTTTTACAAAATTTGTACCCCTAAATACTGAACTCCAAATAAAATTATATATCGTGTTAGGAATAAAATACATTATATAGGGATTATGAGGAAAAATGAAAGAGAAATTAATACTTAATTATTAGCCTACTACTGAAATATGCACATCAGATCCAACAAATACAAATCAATATAAACACATACATGGCCGCTCCTTCAATGAGGCGAATGAGGCGGTTGCCTCAGGCTTCGTAAAAAAATGAGAAATTTAGGGGCCTCCAATTATCTTGTAATACTATATATATAGACATATACTAGAGTTTTCGTAGTAGTCCAGTGATAGAAAGTCTCGCCTACGAAGCTGGATATCCAAGTTAAAAACCCTTATTCGTCGCTTTTAAGGTTTTTCTATGGGCCCTCTCCTTTTAAATTTTTTTAATTGCGACTGCCGCCTGGGCACCTACTGCCCATTTTTCTACTTCTATTTTTTTAAAATTAATTTATTGATGTTCGCCGCGTACAACATAAAGGGTACATACCTGTTTTTAAAAAAGACCTACAATTATAGTTAGGAAGGAAAAAAGGAAAAAGAGGGTAGAGGGAAAAAAAATACGTGTTATTTCAACGAACTTGTCATGTTATATTAAGTACAATAGAATTATTTTAATATTATATATTATTTTATCATTTCATATTTATTTTATGATGTATGTGAAAATCAGGGGCCCCAATTTTTTAATTTGACTCAGACCACTCAATGTTTGGATCGGCCCTCACTAGAAGAATTTCTCTAATAGACAACGGTTTTTATATGTTGTCTATCACCCAAAAAGTCTGTTAAGAATAGTGGTGTTATTAAAAGTACCCCCTTTACCAACAGTTTAAAACTGTTATCTATTTCTGAGATGACAAAAGTTTACACAACAGGATAAAAAGTGTAGTCTGATATTGATTTAACAACAATTTTTATTCGTTGTTAGTGTTTTAACAGTTGATTACAACAGCTTCAATCTGTTGTTTGATAACTAACACATGTTGTCTTATATTGTTTTAATAACAGTTTTTATCCGTTGTCTATGTTGGTTTTAACAATTGTGGCTATCCGGTGCTAAATCAGTAATTAGTTTTCATGCAAAAACTCCGTAAGAAATTTACACTCCCTTCAAGAAACTTAGTAAATCAACACAAGCAAGATAACCTAAATGTACGAGTCTGTTTACAAAAGATTGATGATTTTATGAAAGTAGTTTCCATCTTCCTTTATTCAACAAAGCAAAAAAGAATGAAGTACATGATATGAACATTTTGGCAATGAAACCAAAGCTCTTCAAAAACGATAAGACCATTTCCAATCTAATATCTCATCAGGCTCGTCTTCACTCCAGATTTTGCTCTCAATGCTCCCTGCTTCTTTACCATTAGATGTAAAAATAAATAAATAAATAAAGTCCCATTTAGAAAAAGAAAAGTTGGTATTTAGGTTTAGATAAAACAAGTAAATGCATTCTACTTCATAGCATTATTATATAAGTCATCATTCCCCAATCCAAATACATGTATAGGTGATGAATCAACTAGAGAGAGAGTCTGATTTCGTTATGTTGTATTATGTCCCGTCTGCAATTTTCCAACAATTTTCCAGCAAGAACCAATAATGCTTCACATCATATGATCATTGAATGCAAAAAGAGCCAAAATGCAGATAAAAATGATCAACATTCATTTCATCACTTCAAAAAAAGAAAACCAGATACCACCTAAATGTACTTTATCACAATCCCTTCTAAGTTCTAATACTGCAATCAATCACCATGCCTTAGTCAAGATACATGAAAACTAACTCACACAATCCATAAAGAATCCATGCCATTAAACACTAGGAAATTCCATAAAGAATCCATGCCATTAAACACTAGGAAATTACAAACGAAGGACCAGTAGTTATATGTCCCACTTGTATAGTTTGGCGCTAAAAGAAACCTCTATTATGTGAATTAGTTTATCAATCTTATTTCTTTTCGACTCAAAATTGTGGGTCAAAGTACACAGGTCGTCAAAGTACACAACTCATCAAAGTAACATAATTTATTTATTGTAGTATGATTTTTAGAATTTCTTTTCGTCCATAAATAGGCACTTAGGGGTACGACAGGTGACTACTCCAGGGTAGATACACAAAATAAAAAGGAAACATCCCACAATATTAACTCCACCCCCACAAAGATTTGGTAAATTCTAATAATACTCAAAATAAAGGGAAAAAACTATTTTTAAACCACTTCGACTATGTTTTCCCAGCATAGGTTCTCATTTACTACTTGATCCTCAAAATTTCAGACCAAGCATCAACAGTCAGCACTTTTTGTGGAAAAATATACTTTTTTATATTTGTGCATTCTCGAAATGTATCTCTTTTAAATCTAAGAAAATTAGATTGCAAAGAGCTGTTATCTTTAAAGCAAATCAAACTCATAAAGATCAAAATAAAAAGTTGTAACACCGGCATAAAGTAATTTAAATCCCATCTCGTATATTGAGCCCGAACTAAGATAAGCAGGCTGCATTTTAAGATCAAAACAAAAACTTTGTTCTCTCAAAGGCGTGATGCATGTTTGATTCCATATTGTGATAGAAACTCTATCCCTATTCACGTTCGTTGTTACCCTCAAGATCATAATAGAATCCCACATACTTGATAAGAAAATCACTTTTCAACTTCATATTGTTGCTTTGGACCTTTTCCAGAAAAGTGAAAGTCGTCGTTATTTTACTGGATTGCAGAAACAAATCATACAATTTGAATGAAGGGCCAGAATTTTATGTTCTATGGCACAATATGACAATATGTATCATCTATCTCAAGCATAGGAGGAGTTCTTTTTCTTTTGCTTCATCAAATAAATGACTATAATTTCTAATAGTCATTTCAAGTCACGCCCTCTCAAAGATTTATCTAAGAATAAGTACGCAATAAGAAACTCCGATTAACAAATTAGATGTCAGAACGTTAGAGAGGAGTTATATGATCCAAATTGTACCAATTCATAAAATTAAACCCCGAATTCCATATATTGGAACAAACAATCAAAAACCTCATTCAAAATAACAAACCAAGAATCCCCTATATGTAGAAGAAAATATTCAAACAGTTTGTATGCAACAAATACCCCCTCATGACCTTTATACTTGATTTAGAACAAACAATCAAAAACATAAAATCAAACCAAGACTCCCCTACATTTAAAACAACTAATCAGAAACCTCATTCATAAAATCAAACACAGAATCCCCACATTTGGAGAAATTAAGCTCAATCAATTGAAAGGAAACAAAATCCAGAAACACAGTAGTGATAGGAGAAACACAGTATGTTCATCCCCAAATTCAGCAGCAAAATAAAAAAACAAAAAGGAGAATTCTGAAACTTAAACGACGAAAGTAACAGGAATCGCAGTGTTGTACCTTCTAAGCCGAAGAAATTCCTGTTTATCAGTCCGATTAGCTATCACACCGTTGCATTTTTACATCGTCGTCGTTCCTAATAGTCACCGTTGAACCGACGTCCACGATTTGGGGGGCCTGCGTTGTCGAATTTGTCGGCGTTGTTGAATTTGTCAAACTTTAGGCGCTTTTGGTTGAGAGAGGAAGAAGGGGGCGAAGAGTTAAAGAAAGTGTGAGTAGCTTCCTTTTTAAGGGAATCTGATTTTCTTAATTTAACTTTTGTAATAAAATATTATATAGAATTAATTATCTTTAATGAATATGAAGCCTTCTTAGCTCAGCTGGTAGAGCACGTGGCTTTTAACCACGTGGTCGTGGGTTTGATTCCCACAAACGATGTAGCCTATTCTTATATGTTTTTGTATATTTTTTTTTATAAAATATACTTTTTATAATTTTATAATTCCGAAACATCAATAAATAATTCACAAAATTATTTAAAAATTCTTTAGTTTTTTTTATAATTTTAAAGTACTTAATAAAATAATTATGAAATATATATATTTTTTATAATTTTTTAAAATATTATTTTTGAAAAATATATTTTTTATATTTTAAGAAAATAATGAAAATTAAAAAAGATTATAAATTTCTTTAGAATTTTAAAGTATTTAAATAAAATATTTTTGAACTTTATATATGTTTTTATAATTTTTTATTTTTTCCTATTTTATACTTTTGAAAAAAAATCTTTAATATTCAGAAGAAAAAAAAAATACGAAAAGAAGAAAAAAGACACAAAACACACAATTCACATAAAAATCATTTCATAATAATAAGGAAAAAAAATAGTAGAGAATAACAATAAACAAAGAATTATAATACTTGTGAAATTATACCAAATGTTTTTTTATTTTACAACGGTTTCACAAAGCCGTTGACAATAGTGTTGTCTATTGGATTAAAGTATTGTAAATATACAACATGTTTGGGAAAACTGTTGAGAAAATTGTTGTTTATCTGCAAAAAAAAAAAGCTCTAATAGACGACAAACATTGAAACTGTTGTATAAGTGTTGTCTATTAGCATGTCTTGGTGCTAATAGACAACATATTAGGGTAAAATTGTTGTTAATTCATGAATAGACGACACATCTGTAAAAAATTGTTGTGTTTTCACTGTTGTCTATTTGCAAAATTCTTGCAGGGCCTGCATATATATATATATATATATATATATATGTATGTATTGAATTAGTAGGACTTTTAAGGAATCTAGAAATGGGATCTCAATTTGTGTTGGTTTCTTCTCAGTTGAACAAAAAAGGGGCATCAATAATTACTAATTTTGGGGCTCTTGCGAAATTTGTTCTTAAATTGGATAATTTTATAAAATTACATTACACAACTAAAATTACAGTTTTCTAACATACATGACTTCTTTTAAACAAGTTTCAGGACTAAAGATTAGATTTTTCCATATAAACTCTCTTATCTTAGAGTGTTAGCTATAAGAGGTCTCTTATTTTTTTATAATCAAATAGTTATATTTATAAGGACTACAAATTACTAAATTATCCTTGGAACTTAGTGTTTAATATAACTTAGGCTTTATAAAAATTGGACGAAACAAAAATGAATATTTTAATTTAGGGTTAATTACGTAAAATTTACGATTTTTTTTTTTGTCAATTATCATTGGCAACATGATCTTTCAACTATAACATATAAATGCGCTATCGTTATAATATTTTTTTAACTTAATGCACCCAAACAAGTTTTGGGCTCCATTTTCTGACGTGGAGCCCAAATTTGAGATTATTACCCGTCCAATTGCATGTGTTTGATTGTATGATTTTTTTTAACCCCTAATTAAATGAAAACAACATTGATTTATCATTAGACCTAATCATTAAATATTATCATTTTTATTTAGTTTTATGGGTTTAAAAATATTTGTATGAATACAAGTTTGTAGCTGGGATAACCAAAATTTCAATTTAGAGCCCACGCCAGCAATTGGAGCAAAAAACTTGCTCGAATGCATTGAATGGAAAAAATTATGAAGGTGGTACATTCTATGATATATTTGAAAAGTCATACTGTAAATGATAAATGACCAAAATATCGTGAATTTTTACGTAATTAAGCCTTTAATTTATGTCCATTAACTTTGCTCGTGTCCAATTTATGTCCGCTAAGTTTATAATTTTTCTGAAATGCCTTGTAAATTTTGACTTGTTCATAAGCTTATAGATTTTCAAATGCCCTAAAACTTTTGATATTGTCCAATTTATGCTCAATTTTGTCAACTCGCTAGAAGTTGCTGATGACGAAGAGTTTACTAATGTGGAATTATGAGCATCACATTAATAATTTCCGACAATTCTAAAATTTCGGTAAAATCAGGCATAAATAGGATACGATCAAAAGTCAAAGGACATTCTTAAAAACCCGTCAACTTAGTGGGTATAAATTAGACAATGTCACAATAGTTTTAAAAATTCGTAAATTTAGAGGCATAAACTGGACAGAAGTGAAATAAGGGGTTTAAATTGAAATTTTCCCAAATAAAAGACACTCCTCTTTCATAATAGGTAAATCGATATAGATATATTCATATATACATATACTTTCAAATGAAATACAGAGGCCCGATCTTCAAATCTTGGATACGCTAATCAATTGTGATGTGCCTATATGACATCATACTTCTTCCCCGAACCCTGCGTCGGATTGTACATCCGGCTCGACTCGCAAGATTACAGGACTTTCTAAGTGGAACCATTATACGGAGCAAGTTCCTAGAGCATACACCGGTATGCTCCTTATTTATCATCATAGTTCGGGTCATTCAGAATTATCCCAAAATACTCTCGAAGAAGTCGCGGTTAGTTCGTGCCTCGCACGAACTAGGAACTAAGAAAATGACCCCATATTACGATAATATCGTTAGCGGCCCAAAACAAAAGGAACAGGCCCATCGCAGGCCTAAAGCCCAAAGGGAACCCTAATGACATCAAAATGACCATTAGGTCCTCAGGTAAAAAGTCTATATATATCTCATTATTCACAAGGGAAAGGAAAGTTATTACAACTCTCTTATCCATCTTCTCCACTCTCTTTTTATCTTGTCTAAATTACGCCTCCGGCTAAATAAACTGACTTGAGCGTCGGAGTCCCCACGCCGGGGCACTCCCTGGCGTATTTTTACAGGTCCAACAAGATGAGTTCGGGCCACCATAAACGGAGTAGATGAAGACTAGATGGCCGAAACTATTTTGGCACATCAAATGGCGCCGTCTGTGAGAAATTCGAGCTAAGTCGTGAGGATTTTTCCAACAAATTTTGTATTCTGGGATAGGCCATGAAATCCAAGAACAAAAAAAAAATACACTTCTCTCTCTTGAATCACACACCAACTATATTATTCACTCATGAATATTTCATCTCTTCAATTACTGCTTCTGCGTGACAAATCATAATGATGGTTACCATCCACATTTACCATTCGGATTATTTTATATCCACTGTTGTGAAGATCAACCTTCGCTAATTACCTAAGATTGACAATGCTACTCGGCAGAGAGCCAGATAGTTGATTATCATTGACAGAAATTTCCAGTAAACTATCCAGAAACCCGATCTCCGGCGCTATACTACCGGAGAAGTTGTTTCCAGACAAAATCAACTGAGATAAGTTGTAGGCTCCGGCGATAGTATTTACAGAGAATGAATTAGCAGAGAGCTCAAGTAATAAAACGTGAGGAAGACCCCACAATCCCGCTAGCACCTCACCGAAAACGTTGTTGTGCCCTACTCTCACATGCAGCAAGCTACAACATTCCGCCAGTGTCGCTGGTATTTCACCAGAAAATAAATTTTATATCAACAATAGCTCATCGAGAGCGCCATTGGAGCACACATTTTATGGAATTTGACCAGAAAAGTTATTGGTTGAAACATCAACCCATCTCAACGGCGATCTTTTACCTTTTCCCTTACCAACGTGATTCTCACTCTTCTCCTTAGCTGGTCCGAATCAAAGCGGAGGCCATCAGAAATTACTCTCTCCCTCACTTATGGGTGTAAACGAGTCGAGCTAAGCCGAGCATCGGTAGGCTTGAGCTCGAGCTAGAGCTCGGTCGAAACACTCGAAGCTCGAACTCGGCTCGAGCTCAACCGAGTATAATTTTTCTAAACTCGAGCTCGGTTTGCTATAAGCTCGCTGAGCTCGAGATCGGCTCGGCTCGATTTATATATAACCATTTCTTTTAAAAAAATAATTAATAATAAAAAAACATTAATTATAGTGCATCTTTCCAGATAAGTTATACTGATAATTTGATCGTGCAATAAAAGAAAACAACTAAACAAATAGCAGTAGAAATAAGATAGCCAAATTAATCACTAGAGCAGCTTTACAATAGTAAAAATAATCATTAAGTATTAAAAAATAAGTCTTCTGCAATTGAAGTTTCAACAGAAGTTCAAAATATCTTATTCAATCAAAAGTCTCTAAATTACAAGTCAGCTACCCAAATAAATCTGCAACTTTGCACCGCTGATTCACTGTTTCCTACAATATAAAAATAAAGAATTTAACTGACAATTAAAATTACGAGTAAATTGGGACGAATAAAAAATCCAAACAAATTTAAACAATGCAGACCAACAAACCCTAACCAAACAGATAACATTCTCTCAACAACTTATAAAAAAAATAAACTCCTTATAATTTAAAAATGCCAAAATCAAAGGCCAAGTTATACTCTATAAAACAAATACCATACAATAAAATCACTTCTAACAAGAGTCACTTACCACAAAAATGACAGCAAAAATCATATGTACTCCTCCTTCCATCATCTACACAAAACTAACAAAAAGTAATAAATTGTGTATCTCATTGATAATATTATCAACAATGAAAGAAAATAAATACACAAGTTGAGATAATAACTGAACTGATGATTGAACTTACTCTATGGGATGGGCAATATAATCTCCTTTGGTTTCTTCTCATTCTACACAAATAAAGCAAAAGGTGAAATAAGTATATTGGATTTAGTTAGAATAACAGTAAGAATGAATATTATAAACAAAAAAGTTTAGAAATATGAGAAAGTATGCTAAACATAAAAAACAAGACTTACATTGTTCTTTTTCTTCAAGCCATGAAGACTACGGCACCAATCACTTCCAAAAATTAAAACCTGAACGGTGCCGGCATTCAATGATGAACGATATTCATCAATGACTCTACTCCCCGCACTAAAAGTTGCTTCCGAAGCCACAGTTGAGACTGGAATAGCAAGTATATCACGAGCCATTTTGGATAAAATGCGATACTTTAAATTATTCACTTTCCACTATTCTAATGCATCAAATGGTGTTGAGTTTCCTTCACAAAGGAAGCAACCCTCTTCTAAGTAATTATCTAGTTCAGATTTTTGTGGTGCAACAGTTTCAATTGACTTCACAAACTGAGTAAACTCTGACCAACCAGACGATGAAGCTTGAGCATGATTATCATTGAGTGTGTTGACTACATTTTCATCAACTCAAACACTACTGCTAGATTGCATTTCGGCCACATATTCAGCATACAGCTCATATAGAGCACTCTTAACTGTGTAAATATTCTCCTGGGCTTCTCTTTCAGGATTCGTCCTTGGAAAGCAAAACTAAATTACCCTCATTTTTCACCTAGGGTCTAGAATAGCAGCCAAGGACATCAATAAGTTCCACCCCAATACTTATCAAACTTTTGCTTCATAACCCCAACCATGTCACGAATGAATTCATCTTCACTTTTATCGTGAAAAAGCTTGTCCAACAATACTTTGATTTGGTAGATTTCAATGAGAAACAGGTTTGAAGTAGGGTACTCACTCCCCGAAATGATATGTGTGGCAGAATTGAATACTCCTAGAATAGAACACACTTTCTCCACTTTGAGCTAATCTTCATCGCTTGGACAAGAATCATAGCGTGGCTCCCTCTCTTTATATCTTGGAAACACCTCTTTAAACAAGATTGCTGTTTTCAACATATGGTATGTCGAATTCCATCTTGTTTTGCAATCAAGGACAAGCCTCCTATGAGGTAATTGTAACTGCTGCACAATTTCAGAAAATGCCATAACTCTTGCTTCACTATTGTTAATGAAAGAAACACTATCGTGTATATCTTCAACAATTTTGCCTATTCTTGACAGCCCATCTTGAACCATAAGATTTAAGATGTGTGCACAACATCGAACATGGAACAACTTTCCTCCACAAAGCAACTTCCCATTTCTCAAAAATGTGTCTTTTAAAATTCTTATTGCAGAATCATTGCATGAAGCATTATCTACTGAAATGGTGTATACCTTATTCTCAATGCCCCACTCCTTCATACACTTAAATAGGTTGTCAGCTATCTCAACGCCACGATGAGGAGGAGGTACATGAACAAAGCTAAGAACCCGTTCTTACAACTTCCAGTAACAGTCAATATAATGGCCTGTGACAACCATATAGCCCATCTTTTGGCTGGATGATCTCCACATATCGGTTGTTAGGCTAATCTTGTTTGCACTCTTCAGTTGTGACATTAGCTTCTTCCTCTCCATTTCGTACACTTGCACACAATCTTTCTTAATCGTGTTGCAAGAAATACCTTCCCACTCAGGCATTCCACGTTTCTGCATCATATTGAAACCTTCCTCTTCTACAATTGTAAACTGATGCTCATGCATCAAAATCCAATGCGACATTGCATCTCTCATTTTCACTATGTCAAACTTGCCATCTGTAAGCGTAGGTGCCACTACTTGTGCATGAGCTTTATTGGTTGGTTGTAAAGTAATCCTTCGTTGCTGTCTTTGATAAACCATCCGCCTCTTACATGTCTTTAAGTGTCTGATCAAGTGGGTGGTACACCCGCTTTTAGGCATTGAAAGCTTACTCTTGCAGTAGACGCACATAGCTTTCTTGCAGACAACTTTCTTATCATTCTTAAAAGTGACTTCTTTGAACTCCCTCCAAACCTTAGAAGTTTTTGCTCTTTGTTTTGGTCCAAACTGAAGAGTTTCTTCTTCTTCTTCATGATGTTCCTCTTCTTCAACATCACGTACATCAGGAACATTAACTGGGTCCATGGTCTCAAATGGTATATCAACCAGAATCCCCTCAAACATAGCTTGCATAAAAAAAGTCCCCTCAAACCATCAGTAGGTGAAAAATTTAAGCACACCGAACCATAAGATAAATGCATTGATTATAGCATTCATTAAAAGTTTGTTACACAAAACACCTCCCGTGCACGTGTATATGAACAAGAATTTACATGATCACATCTTCAAAGACAGAAAGAACATCTAAATTTACGAATAAAGAACACAATGTTATTTACAAGGTAAAAAAATGAACTTTAGTCATACTTTGTTACTCAACGGTCATCATGCAGACTATGCACCACATAAGCCTATTGGTAACCACCACAAAATAAATAAAAATTAACAAACCAGTTATTCAAATCTGCTAAAATATAGTGAGCATATCTATAATAAAGGTAAATCCCTTCACAGAGAATACACACTATAAACTTAGTCAGAAACAACGTAAACCAATAATACTAAGTTCAATACCTTGGCGAGAATAGTTCCAAGAAAATGTTACATAGCCAGCAAAAAATGTAAAAAACCAGAACGGAAGACAAGATCAAATCAACTAACAAGACAATCGAACTGATTAGTAAAA
>JAUEKW010136829.1:0-11428 GCA_032274785.1 Ajuga reptans
TTTTTCTTTGTGGTCCCCGCGTCTGCTTTCTCGGTGACTCTGCCTTTCCCTTCCCTTTGTTGTTTCTCTTGACAGGGAGATTTTCGAACAGGCTCTTCCTGTTTCGGACACTTTTGGCAAATTATTTCCTTCCACCTACCAATATGCATCATATTACATCTTTTTCTGGTGGTTTCAGAACTCGCCGGTAGGTGGTGATTTGATCTCCTTGTTGTGATTTGGTCTTCAATGAAAGTGGATACAAGGGGAGTTGTGATTTGTGTTTGCTGCTCTACCATCTAGTCTTTGTACCTTTATAAAATGGAAAGCTGGATAAGACCCGTTCTTGTTTGGTTTTGGGGCCGCAGAAAAGAATTTCAGCTCCAGATTATCTCCGTGTTTGAGATGGTCATTGTTTTCCCATGTCTAGAAAACGGCTCTCCCAGTTCATCCCGGAAGTTATTTGATTTCTGGGAAGTTTGGTGACTGGGTATGAACTGAAGACAAGCTCCGAACTCATACCATTCATTGACTTCATGTGGATTGGCTCCAGGGAGCATCCACGTTCTTGGATATTTGCCAGATCTGTCAATCCGGCATCGTGCTGGATTAACCCCAGCCCCTGTCACTAACTTCTCCCAAAGTCTCTGGTATACCTGAAAAGGAAAAACTCGAATTTCATTAATATCAATCTTAGAAGTGCCAACCATTGACTTAAGATTGATCTTTCCCTATTTAACCCCAGAGGTGGAGGGTTGGCTTGAACTTTCAGAAGATTTAATCTTCGTCGGCTCAACTCCTTCTTTGGCTAGATCCGTATAAGGATCTAACTTATAACTTGTGCTCACAGTACTTGAATCTGTAGCGACCGGGTTAGGAGGGCCCCGTTCCCGAAACTCAGCTTTTTACCTCGTTTGCGAAACTACCCACTGGATTGGTATGAAGAGACTATCCCAGTGACATGACATGGTCAATCTGGTAGCCTTCATTTCATTTCGGACCTTTAACAGGTCCACTTGTTGCACTTGACCTGCGACCTTGGCACTAAGTTCCAGGCCATCGATCCCCCTCTCAAGCTCATCCAAATTTCTTTGGAGTTGTCTGTATCTCGTAAGGATGATGTCCGCTTCACTAGACTCCATCTCTCGTCAGAAAGTCTGCAAGAATATGTTCATGAGACTTAATAATGACAACCTCATAATCAAAATATTGACAATCAGTTTGCCATCTTAATAATCTAGCTTTCTATGGTTTTGATTCAATCCTTTTTGTTAAGAAATCTTTAACACTCGTATTGTCAATTTTAAGAATGAATTTTCTTAGGCAGTAGGAATAAATGCCATTTTCTGAAAGTCTTTCGGACTGCGAAGAATTCCTTCTCATTGATATGCCACCTTGCTGCTTCGTTATCTGAAAATAGACCGCTGCAGTATCAACATGACACTCCTCTATTTGGTGTGCTTTAGTTAGTACTGCTGCCCACCCATGATCACTGCCATCTGTGTAGAGAACCAGTTCAGCTTCATCATTGGGTATTACCAGTTTTGGAAGATCTTTACAAATCTCCTTAAGCTGTAATACCGATTCTTTGTGCTTTTTTCCCATTTAAAATCTGCATCTTTCTTTAACAATAGGCTGAACACCTTTCTGTATTTCGTTAGATTCTTTATGAACATTCTGGCGAAATTAACTACTCCAAGAAAACTCTGGAGTTGCTTCTTGTCTTTGAGATCTTCTGGGAATCCTTGCACTTTCTCCACGATATGCTTTTGAAGGATAATTTCGGACTCATCGATCTCGATCTCGAGAATTCGATCTGTCTTGTAGCGATCACTGCCTTCTCAGATAGCACTAAACTTCTGAAAGTATATCCAGATGTTTAATATACTATTTCATGTTCTTTGAGGCAATGAGTATGTCATCAACATATACGAACATGAATTTGAAATAATCTTTAAAAAGATTATCCATCTTTCTTTGATATATTTGGGGTGCATTTGCTAATCCCATTGGCATCAAGTTCCAGATATAATGCTCTTGTGGAGTGGAAAACATCGTATATTTATTGCTAGCATCCTCCGTCTTAATCTGATAGAAACTAGATTTACAATCAAATTTAGAGAATACATTAGCATTCTTGATGTAGTTTAACTAGGTGTTCTCTGCTCGGAATGTAGTATCCGTCGAATTCCAAGATATTGTTGATCCCTTTATAGTTGATCACCAATCTTGATTTCCCTCGTTTAACTTCTCCATGATTTCTTACCAGAAATCCTGGGCTGCTATATGGAGAAACTCCTACTGAAATTAACTTAAGGTCCAGATGTTCCTTAAGTATCAACTTCATATCCTCACAATCTTCTTGATTTATAAGGATAGACTTGTATCGAACGTACTCATTCTCTTTTCCAGCCTTCACCTTCAGAGATGCCTTGAGTTCGTTCTTGTCCCACCATGCTAGATGATCTTCATTGAAATTTTTCTATATCTTCTTTTTAACATCTTCCAAGGAGATTTGTCTTCAATTGTGACGTCAGATTGTAGGATCTCCATAGAAACCTTGAGGAGTTGGATTGTGTCATTAGACACTATTTTCTCCATATTTCCTCCTAGGGATTTTGCTCGAAATTGAAGGAGTGTTTCACCGTATTTTCGATGATCCTTTATCTTTGGGTGACTTAGTTTTCCTTCATCACCACGCTTGCTGTGAATATTAATGGGCATTTTTCGGTGAAATGCCTCCCTTAATCGCTGGACAATAATCTTATGATCACATAGGATTGTGAAAATAAGCATTCTTGTCTCATTATCATGTGTGAACCGCTTGAATGTTTGTAGGAAATTATTTCCCAACAAGATATCTGCACCGGTATCATGAAAATAAATGGGTGGAGTCTTGACCTTATACCATGGGGTATCTCCTGCTCCCCTAATCATTATTTCTGCCTGTTTAATTTCTCTTTTAAGGATAAGGTTTTTCTTTGAAAAATCTCTTCATGCAATTGCTGGCAAGCCTTCAATTTCTTTAGGAAAGACTTTCGGCATGGCTGTGCATATTCCGGCGCCTAAATATATGTAGGCTGCGAAATATTCTACTCGATATTTTTCATATAACACCCCCACAGAGATGTATATGGAGAATGGAGTCGTAGCTATCAGAGCTTATAAGAAACCCTGAGCTATTGTATCTGATAATGTCTGTGCGCTACCGTAAAGACCATTCTATCTGGTAATCTTTCTCAAGGCTTGTGATCCTCGAGAAATTCTAATCCAAGAATTAGACGTTCTTTATCTCGTCCTGCAACTCCTTGGATTATTAACTCGACCGCGCCTAATTGTAGGCGTCCTTCGTATCTTCCAATCGAAGGTTGTTGTAAACAATATAAGAAATCACACGGAAATATGTTATCCTCTGTGTGATATCAAATACTATTTCTACTTCCTTCCATCATTCTGGACTTTGTAATTCACCTTTGGTTGTGAATTTTTTTGGTTCCAGTTTTTCTTGAAAGATAGGTATCTTTTCCCATTGTCTACTGCTGCTACCACTGTAGATTCTGTTATCGTGTAAAGGGATTCTCCTTGGTTCAAACTGCCGACTTGTTGACTTTGTCAGGATCGGTTTTTCTTTAATCCGCATATCTATTTCGTGGATTGACGGTAACTCCATGATCTCTGGTCTTACTGTATGCGCAAGTTGATCAAAGATCTTCGGTATTTCAATGAATTCCTTCCCCACGAATAATTCTGAATGGTAGGTATTGAAAAATGCATATGAAATATTGTAGGTAATAGAGTATGGTATATTCCCATCTTTCATCAGCTCTTTCTTCTTGAAATCTTGATTAAGGGTTAGAACTCTATTAAAATCTCGATCTGCTAGGTTATAAGCAATCTTTGGATAAATGTAGGACGCCAATTTTCCGGCATATAGATTGCCTGAGATTCCTTCTAGACTTGCATCTCTCAAATTCTTGATTCTCTTATCAAAGATATCAATATCGATTGGAGAATCAATTCCTTCATTGGATGTAGATTTGATCAGAATTCGTATGGCTCCGATATGAATCCAAGACATCTTCTGAGCAATCTCCTTATTCATTTTGTTAAGTTCATCTCCATGGGAATTGCAATCTCACCAGCGGTGACCTTGTTGATAATGTGATGCTTTCTCTTCTTTAGTAATTGTCCCAAGGTCTTGTCCAATCTCCCGACTAAAAATCCATCATAGATTTACAGTTTTGGGTCTTCTCTCTTAATTTTCATAAGAGTTTTCTAGGAAATTGACATTTGTGTGAAGAATCCTGAGAGGTCTTCACGTTCTTCCTGGCAGAAGACTTCCTCGTCTTCAGTTTGATTCTGATTCTGAAGACTCATTCTCGCTGGAGTTCTCTTCTTCTTCATATATACTTTCGTTTGAAGGGATATCCTCGAACTAGTATACTTGAATAAGATCCTGAAAGTATGCAGCTTTCTCTAATTCTGGAGTTGTCTCAAACTTTCTTACTCCTCGTTTCTGATTGTCTGGACAATCGGTTGATATGTGGCATTTAGCTCCACATGTCCAGCAATTACAATCTTTGAAACTCTCATTAGCTCTTATATGAGCTCTCCTGAAAGTTTTTCTTGTTGAAGCTGATCTTCCGGTGGTCCTATGATTTGAGCTTGTGGAAAATCTTGTACTTCTGCTTGGTCCTGTCATTTGTCTCGATTTGTAACTTCGGGCTTTGTGTTTGGACCAAAACTTCCTTCTGGGTCTCCATGAAGATCCAGCTCGCTTGACACCATCTTTTCTGAGATAAGGATGATTTCTCCTCTTGATCATTTTCTCCCTAAATGGTTTTCCTCCAATGACGGTAGGTAAGTCATTTTCAACACAGCATAGAGGAACATTTTTTTTATTGCTCTTAATCGTTTATATTTCTTTTGGAGGGATGCTAGATAACACCACTCGGCCCGCTTTACTTTGAGAAATGATATTCTCTGTGACACTGTATCTTGATCATTAGCTCCTACGGGTGGTTGATATTCCCTAAGAAGCATTTCTCTCCATTGACTTGAGATTTTTGAGAAAAATAATGTGTTAGCATCTTTCTCATCAATCTTGGACTTCCATCTATACTCTGTGAAGAGCTTGATATACTCATCAACATGACAAATATCTCGTAGCTCCAGACTGTAAAGTGTCTGCTTATACTTCTTAGTTTTCTTTGATTCGGCTCCTTCGAAGTAGCCTAATCCGATAAAAACTAATCTTGGTACATTGGGCCATCTTGTGGACTATCTCCGTTAGTTCTTCGTCTGCCCAAACATTCTCTTTGACTATTGGGTCACAATTATCTCAGGCAATCTTCACCGATCCTTCAAAGCTCATCCCAAGAAGTGAAACGAAACTTTCATTGTCCAGATCTAGTGTTCTAGCGGCAATCCTCATTGCCGATGTCCACTCATCAATGAGTAGTTCTCTGTTTTTGAAATCCAATACATTCAGATTAAGTACTAATCCGTATGGATGAATTAGTTCTAACTGAGACTTTCCATAAGGCATTTGCATAAAATTTGGCCTCTGGGTTCTCCTTCTTGTTCCTGCAGGATGACCTGTTTCGTCACCTGCCCCGAAGTTTCTAACATGTGGCATGTTGATATCATGTGGTGGATTGTGGGATCCAATACTCTCTGCCGCATGTGGTGGAGCTTGAGGTGTATTCCCCACCGGGACTATTTGTTGTTCGTTCTGCATTTTCAGATCTACAAGACCTAATCATGCGAAAGATTCTGCAAAGTCGTGTCAATCTTCAAGATTGATCCTATCCATGAATTAGGATACTTCTCTTTTAGAAAAGCTATCATCTTTTCTGTATCGGTCAACGTCCTCTTGACTTCGGTAACTTTCCCCTTTTGGTGTAGTAGAGGTTCTGTACCGAAAGATGGCAACGTTTTCTTTGATGTTCCTGGTTTAATTTCCTGGATGGTCAATCTCTTCTGAACATTCTTGATGATTTTAAGGATTTTCTCCTGGTTGTCGAGAAGGTTCTCACCATAATACTGGATAGTCTTTTGGACCTCCCTGAGATCTGCGATCTTAGATTTATCATCACGGATTTCCTCCCAAGTTGGTCACTTCATTTGGTCTTCCAAAAATGTTGATGAGGTTTCTGGATTTCTAATTGGGACTGGTTCGGGCGTCTCCTCCATGTCTCCTGTGTTGAAAATCTTCCATGGATGCTGGTGGAGTTAATAAGATCCGTAACATTTCCTTCCACATAAATGTCTTCTGTTAGGTCATGTTGACAGAATCTTTCTCTCAATTCATCGGGATTAATCATCTTGAACGGCTCATTTCTCCTGGCTAGGATTTCGTAACATTTTTCAAGAATTTTGTCACCTCTCCAAAGTAATTTTTCAGAGAATTCTCGTTTCTGTCTTTCAAAAATTTGGAAATATTCCCTGTTTTCACTACTCGATCTTTCGCTCGAATATCCCTGTATAGTATTCTCTCTCGAACTTTCGTTCGAATTCATAATCTCTCGTAATGTCTCCTCCGTTAGGGTAGTACATACCATTTTGAGTCCGAATCATATTTTTATAAACAAGCGTGTTTTGAGGTTATAAATTTAGACATCAACTAGGGGTACATGATAGATGTGTAGGGAAAATAATTCTTGGGATTGATTTAAAAAATTTAAAACAATTCTACAAATTAAGGGATTATTTTTTTTTTTTTTTGCCATAAAAGAGGATGCACAATAAGGCTTATTGTGCATCTGATGCACAAAAGTCTTTGTCATCTTTTTTGGGTCTAAAAATACAGTCTTCTGGATAGCCGCACATATCTTGATTGACATAAATGCTTTGTAAGAATATCTACCAACTGATTCCCCTTGGGATTATATCCAAATCTTGACGTTCTTTTTTGCTCTACGTTGTGTTGGATGATATAAAACTTATTGCATCTATACTTTGTACCTTGATTTGTGCGATTATAAAAACAAGCTAGTATTTTCAAGTCTGAAACCCTCTTAGGGCTCGTTTACTAGATAAAGGGGTAAGGTGTAAATAAGTCCGTTCTTCAATTATTTTCAGAATAGAATAATTAGACACTGGAAGTTTATAATTCAATCTAAATTGCTCCGATGAGAGACAATTCGTCCGTCTTTGTCTCGAAATATTTCCTCTTCCCAAACACAACTCCAAGAATCTCCGGCCACTCCTTGGCAACAGTAATTATCATTAGGTATTAGCAGCTCTACAGTCCAACAAAACCATACCATATTTGAATTGCATAAACTAAATTAATGCTACAATTCATTTTCTGAAATTTCGTGACGAAGATGGACTAGCTGATGGTGATTAAAAAATTGGAACTGATCAGTTATATAAGAAGGAAACAAACTCTGTTTGTGTTTGATTTGACAGAAATGTTTATTTATCTTAGATTACAAAGTTCCAAGTGTTTATTTGTTTGGTTTACAAAATTTAGGTGTGTGACTAAGAGAAAAAAAATAGTCAAGGGGTCTATTGTATCTAGAGGTAGGGTCTTTTTGTACCTTATTCTTTAGATATACGATAGATTTTATACTTTTATTTTTCTATAATTTTTCTTATCCGGTTTCTTTTGCGGCGGTTTGTTGTTTTTCTTCATGTTGCGTTGCTCCTCTTGTTGCTTATATGGTTTATTTTCTTCTATATTTTTTTTCTTATTTTTTTCTTTTTTACATCCTTATTTTTCCTTGGTTTCTGTTCTATGATTGTGTCGGTCGTCTACTTTTAATTTTGTATCTTCTTGCTATTTTGTATCATTCTTTCTATTTCCTTGGTAATTGCACACAATATTCTTTGTGTTTCTTTTGTTTTCTCGTTCAGTGGTATGAGGAAATGAATTTATGTATGAGATTGTGAGGCCAATCCTTTGTAGTTGTAAAGACTTATTCTCTCCCTGAAAAATATTTATGGTTTATATATTAATTCTCTCCCTGGAAGATATTTATAATTTATTTATATATTTTTTTTATTTCGGCCTTTCAAGTTTGTGCTCATGCACTCGAAATCTCTAAGTTACTTATGGTGTACATTTTTTTTCTTACCATTGCTAACGATGTAGTGTATAGTTTGCACAGAGTATCTGACACATGTAGTTGTTATGTCGCCAAACATTCTACTCAATATATTGTAATTTCCTTGAACCAAATTTAGATTCACTCTATACATGCCCAATTTCATAAAAAGTAAATTTATATTAAATAAAAAATTTAGACAAATAAGTTCGCTATTTCCATTAAAGAGTGTATTGTAATTAGGAGAGTGATTTGAGAACCCATATCTTCAAAATTGTAAATTCCAACATATTATTTGGAGAGTTGAAAAGTTACTATTTAATCAAATTAATAATAATAACAACAACAACAACAACAACAACAACAACAATAATCATAATAAAGGACGCGTTAGAAATTGAGTTAAAAATTGCTTTCAGTCAATTTAATTATAGCTTAGTAAAATTTTCTATAATTCTCATTTTGCAGAATATGGTAGTAAGGTTGAACAGAGAAGCTCTTAGCTCATGTATTACTTATAGAAAAGTAATCATTTTATCATTTGTGCTAACTTCATATTTTTATGACCTGTATTATAAATTAAAGAGTTTGCATATTGATAGGGTTAAATAAACGGTCTTCTCTTCTATTTTTGATACACCTTTTGCAAATATCATTTCCTTCTCCCTTGTAGGTTCCTTCATTATATCTATCACATACTTCATAACATATGTTTGGAATATTTTCTACTGTGTCTACTATTCCAGTTAAACAACAATAACTTCCTTGTTTCATTGAGAATATACATGTTTGTTTTACTACAATATACTTTAAATTATTTGTATATTGAACTTACCTCTAACAACGTCTGCTTATTTTCTATGATATCTTTGAGAGTCATTTTCTTTGCATTATTCATTCTTTGACTCGTAGTCATCTCACATATTTAAGTTGGATCTTGTATTTTATTTAACCTGCATACGTTATTTTTAATACATCAAAAAATTCTTTACCTTCTTTCATATTTCATGGACTTCATAGTTCATTGTTTACCACCGGCGAATGTACTTCAACTGTTCAGAGTCTGACTTGATTTGCAGAACACTTGATCCATGTGTGTGATAATATTCTATATATTTTGATTAGAGTTCTTTAATTCTAACAAACACTATGTATTTATTATAACAAACTAATATATTATTTTATTGATTAGTAATAATTATTAGAATTCTTTAATTCTAATAAACTAACTGTATTTAGATCTAGGATGTTCGATTCACAGATACCTAAACAAATCGAATGAGTACAGAAAATTAATTATTTACTGTACGCCTTTTAAATAGAATAATTCTACAAGATTTCTACTAAAAGAAAAAAAAATCTCTAGACAATACTTTGCAGTATGTGTTGTTTTTCTTCTGGCCCCTTGCATTATGAGCTGCTTAATTTTCTTCTCCTCTTTGCACCGCTATTTGTCTCTTACTACTGACGACCAAAAAAATCTTTAAGGATTAAATGAATTATTAAAAAAGATTAGTTATTTTATTTTACGTTGTATTCTTGTATTTATAATGTTTGGTTAGATTAATATAAGTTGTTTCATATATAATCTATGTAAGTTACAGTATTTTATTTTAATAATAATTCTTTAATTTTGATAAGCTGTATTTGTTATAACTAATTAGTCCCTCGAAACATGGACTGTGTATATAAATGTTAGACCATCATATGAACTGATATATATATATTGATAGGAATTTAGCGGCATGAAAAATCAATTAACTCAGTGAACCGCCGTATTAGGAATAATCACGTTCTCTTTTGCTTTGCGTATGTTTTAATTGATTTTCTTATGTTCATATTTACTCCTCTCTGGTTGTTTCATGTCGTTGCCGCGAGAGATTATTTTATTTTTTTGTTGTATTCTTATATTTATAGAGTATGAGTATATTGATATAATTTATTTTATCATTCTTATTTGTTATATGATCCAATTTTGATTAGAATTGTTTAATTTAATAAACCATGCGTATTTATCTAAGGATAGATGTAATAGGATTAAATTAATCTATAAATAAAAATTACTTCACTAACCCTACTATAATTAATTTTAAAGAGTTAAAAATAGGGCAAACGAAACTTCGCTAAAACTTAAGACACTTTTATAATAATAATAAAAAAAAATGTATAGATTTTGAGAAGGATTAAATGAAAATCGGTGAGACTCATATCACCTCAATAGTCCCCAATATTCAAAATAAACTTAGACTTGGGGATAACCTGAAAAATAAATAAGGGAAGAAATTGGATTATTCCTGTCAATCCACCCATTTCACTAAGGTCCAGATAAATGAGCTTGTACTCTTCTGATCCACTTTATATCAGCTTAGAACAAAGTATAGTTGAGAGTATTCCAGAATATTTGAGTAAATGAAATCAAATTTAGTTGTTAGTTTACTTTGCAAGTTATGATATCCCATTAAATCCTTTCCAATTGCATAACCATTTTCCCCTCGATTCAATATAAATATTGCTTGCATTTATTTTGCTGTCTTATTTGAGCACGCACGTCACAAAATACTTATTTCCGTTGCAAAAGTCTTTAAAGTTTCGCTCACGGTAAGTTTTGAAGTCTCAGAGCTAAAAATTATTTTGGTCTCGGTCACTTTTCGATTGTATAACTTTAGTTCCAAAAAAAGTTAAGAACTCAATTTAGTTATGTAACTTTTAAATTGGTCTGGATTAGTTTTTCTCTCTCCGACGGTGGCCAAATTCACCGGAAAATTGCATGTGCGGGCCACGTGACTAAACTTTCCGGTGAAATTGGCCACCGCCGGCGAAAAGAACTAATCTCAGATCAATTCGAAAGTTACGGGACTAATTAAATTGAATTCTTAATTTTTTTTTAGAATTAAAATTATACAAGTAAAAACTTACGGGACCAAAATAATTTTTAGTTCCGAAGTCAACAGCTAGCATCAACTTTCTTATTAAGTAGAAATTTACTCTAGTAAGCTCTCTGTTGTAAAAAAAAGTTTGTTACAGTTGACAACAAAGAACCTACAATTTTAGAAAGAAAAGTTAAAAGTTTATTCACCACATCTAAATCTCTACCCATTGGAACCAAGAAGCCCAAAAAATAATCGAAGTTGGACCAAGGCTTGAGGCGTCTTTTTTTACTAGACGGACTATAAACGCATAAGACAATGCTTCGAACTTATCGTTGTTCTTAGTCTTGTTTCGACTCTATGTCTCGACACTATGTTTTGACCCTATTTGTCTTGTCTTTTTTGAAGTGCAAATCGAGTGGTCTATTTATAGACTTCTAGGCGTCATTTTGTGAACTGGTGCAACCTTTCAACTTGATCAATCACAACCATTGGATCGTACCTTTTTATGAAAGATCACGATCTTAC
>JAUEKW010136838.1:0-11425 GCA_032274785.1 Ajuga reptans
TTTCTTAAGGCTTGTTGTTTTATTGAGTTGTATGATGGAAGTTATTATGAGTATTGTATACAAGATATGAGGTCATCCTGTATTGAGTAAAGATTATGTTCTTGAAGAAGTATATTATTTTTATATTTTGGACTGGTACCTGCGCACGAGACCGTCCACTAAGGAATTTTGGGTACGAGACCACTCAGTTAAGGGCATGAGCCGCCCTATGAGTTTTGTTGCTCTATTAGGATTCAGTGGCTAGCTACCCCGGGTGTTAATGGAGTTGCGCGCATTGGTACCATGTCCGGGCCCAAAGTAGTTTTTTTACTATATATATATATTTCTCACGCTCAATGACATGAATACATCAAAATATTTCTCTCATGCTCAACGTATTCGGTGCACCAAAATGGAAGCTATGTGAATACATCAAATATCATGCAGTAGATTTCTCTCTCTGTATTCACGCCTTAATGCTTCATACTACATCCAATATATATAAGATACTTGTAGCGCAAGCCCTAGCATGAATCTCTTAGATATAATGGCATCTTCAAGATGTGCACTCCACGTATTCTTCTAAGATATCCCAAGATATCATGCTTTAACTAATTCTTATCCTTTAAACCTCCCACTTGTTGATCAAGAAAGCCCAAGTCCTCGTGGTTTGCAGGTTATTGTATCAGCCCGAGGGTTTACCCAGTGCGCACTCGAAGAGTAGCGCCTGAGGTTCCCCGTCATAAAAAAAAAAAAAAAAAAAAAAAAAAAAAAAAAAAAAGCCCAATTCCTTTTCCTCGTGTGACAAGACTATAACAATGTGAACACAATCTTTCAGATCTTCCTTGCTTATCTTTAACTTGATTTTCTTAGTTTGCGTGTTATCTATACTCACAAAAATAATTAAACCCACAAATATAAATATAAATATTATTGACAAAAATCTCAAAACGCAAATCCTAAGAGTTTGAAAATGAGTACACGTAAGGAGTGTTTTCCCCAGCTTTTTTAAAGTAGTTTTTTGGCTTTTAGCTTTAGAAAAGTCATTTTAGGTGTTTTAGAAAACTGCTTCTACTTAAAAAAAAATAGCTTTTGGTCAAAAGCTGTAAGCTGTTTTTATTTGCTTTTGCAGTTTTTAGTTTCTTTTTTTTAGTTAAAAGCACTTTTATCTCAAACACTATCTACTTTTACTTGTAAGTAATTTTTTCTACTATCTCTAATTTAATCAATTTTCTAAAAGCAAAAGAAAAAAAAAAAACATCCCTGTACTCATGTATTGCTATAAATAGCTTTTGAGCTCATGAAATCCCCTTTTCTCATCACGCCACCTGCACCTGAATACACATTCAACATAAACTCTTTGTTCCTTTAAACTTTAAATACTTAGGCAGCCATATATCCGCAAAGCACAAGAGGACGCTAAAAGAGTTCCGAAGTTGATTCAAAATAAGGTAAAATAAAATAATCTTTAACTTGTAGATTATATGTATGTTTAGGGCTTAATCTTGTTATATTATTTGATTGACTAATGGTGATTCCCTTTAGTTTTAGGTTTGTGAATATTGCTTGTTGGTAGTATACATGACTTAGGGGTCTTATATGGTTGATCGTCAATTTACCGATTTTGCTACGCAGAGACAAAATCGATGTACGCATGTGTTGTTAAATGTGTTTTATACCTTGAGATATTTTTAGTATTAATTATGTATGAGTTTTAGTTATGTGATTATAAGTATTATGTGAATAGATATTATATTATCTACACTTGTGAACTTAACTTAATACGTGGTTTGTCGAAATTCATGTTCTACATCCGATTTTAGAGAAGTATATAAATGTTTTTTATATATTTTCAAAACCTGTTTTACTATGCTAATATATATGATGTTAGGAGTTTATGGTTAAAATTCACGTTTCGTCAAGTTTGTGATTTTTAATATTCTTTACAAATTAGCAGATTTTACATGTAAAGTTGTCGATTTTGATCCTAGAAAATAATTTTTATAAATTTATTACTTTCTACTTTTGGAGACCTGTTTTACTATGTTATACTATATGGAGTTAGGAGTCTATATTTAAAGTTTGAGAGGGTTTTACGAAATATATGATTTATAGTGAATTTTACAAGTCAGGCTGGTCTTAAGGCCTAAAAATAGTTAATTTTCAACTCTAGTAAAAGATTTTTATAAAAACTTACACTTTGATTTTTAAAAATTTGTTTTAATATGATAAATAATAGAATATAACTTATAGTTATGTCAAATTCCATAGTTTCTAGATGCCTGTATGAATTACGTGAGTTTTTATGCAATAGGTTATCGATTCACTTATAAAACGCTATTTTTCCAAAATCTAAGAATTATATTTTTCTAAAGAATGGATTTACCCTATATGAATATAACTTTTTATAATTATTTGATATAATAGATTAGTTAGATCACACGTATATTCCTATCTTATTAACATGCTACGTACTACTATGTTAATGTGTTAGTATTTGTGCCTAAATGTGTAATAATAAGTACACATGTTCACTAGTTATATATGTACGAACTAAGATTCTTGGAGCTTCTTCAGAGAAATTCAGTCATCAGTCAAGGAAAGTATACGTCAAAAGTGGGTAACTTTTATTTAGTATTATTCTGCGTGTATGTTCTTATGTATGCCCGGCTTGACCATACAAGCGGTCATTCCGTTATATAGGACCTTTGGGTCACAGGACCTTCGGGTCACCGACTTTGTCTCAGTGTCATTCCATTATACAGGCTGACCTTCGGGTCATAGGATATTTGGGTCAATAGTTTCTAGCCGACGGGTTAGCTGATTATAGTGCTGCATGTCAGTGTACAATCTTATAGCATATTAAATAAGTGTTATCCAAAGGGTTCGCATAACTCATGATGCTATGCTTAAACGTATGTTTTCAGGTCCAACGGATTGGCAGGAGATCTAGCTAGCGAAGGCAAGTTCCCAATAAGAAGTATAAAGAGAAAAGTAAATGTATTTGAAGTTAAGTATCATAATGGAAGTCTTTAGTTACATTGATCGACTCAATGTCGTAAGTGTTTTATCTTGTAAATTATTTTAAATTTGAAGTTTCTATTACTTATGATTTTATAAAGTATATTAGGGATTTCGACTCAAAGATGTGGGTTTATACGAGTTAGTTTTTATATGTGAAATAGATCAGATATTGAAAAATTTTCTAACTCGTATATTTTTTATCAAAAGGTCTTCCGCTGATAAATGTCTTAAAAGTAGAAATATGTTTTAGTGCCAATACTTCACCTGCTTGCGGGACTAGGGTGTTACAGGTGGTATCAGAGCCGGGGTTCATATTTACCTCGGGCTTTGAGTTAAACTTTTCAAAATTTAGCTATTAGAAAAAAAAAAACATTTGAGTCTAAAATTTTCAATCGGACGGTGAAGATACGGTCGAAATATGAAACTACGATGCAAAAATTGAAAATAGGGGGTCTGCGACTCGGATACCGGGCCCCGTACCCAACCCACGAACCCGGATTAAATTTCTCAGTTGGCATAAGTTCAAAGATATTACCGGTACCCATACTAGTACTGGTACCGATTCCAGTACCGGTTGCGAGGGATGCGGGCATCGGGCCTTCTAGCGCGTGTAGCGCTCGGACGACGGGAGGCCTGCATGGGCATGCACGGGCGTGCGAGCAGTGCGCAAAAGCTGGCTTCCTGGCGCTTGGGTCTCTTGATGCCAGACTTCCAGTTTTCGTGATTTTGACTTGTTTCCTCTCATCTCTCGTCCGATTTCTTCACGAATTTTGTACGGGGTCTAGAGTACTTCGGGTCAGGCTAGGTCCAGGTTGGAGTACGGCCTATTTTCACCTTGGAACATGTGTCGAGATGGATGGTTGTGTGGGGACGGCTTCTCATGAACTCCAGATTTCCTAATCCTACAAAATAGAACTCAAAAATACCTGAAAGTGCATAAAATTATATCAAATAGGAAAATTAACCCAAAATATACTTTTACTCGTTATTGCACCTAAACGTATTAAATGAATATGATTCTCAATAAAATATAAACTTGAATTGTATGAAAAAAATGATCACTTCAATGTTCGTCACAATGACCTCCAAAATTATTGTTGCCCATTTGACCAAGGGTGAGAAACTTGATGGCACTAACTATGACATGTCGTATAGGAATATTCGGTATCTTCTTAATGAACAAGAAGTCCTAAAGACTCGTACCACTGTCATGCACCCTCTTGAGGAAGGAACCACTGCTCAACATCGTCGTGACAAACAAGTGTATGATGACTGGTTTAAGAAAGATCGTTGTGCTCGCTTTACCGTGTTGAACAACATGCACAATGATCTTTCAAGAGATGTGGAACCCGCTAAGTGCTGCTTTTGGACAAACTTCTGCTACAAGGATTTGTGCCTTGAACTTGAAGTTCCAACAATACATAAAATATCCGAATCATTCAATGGCCGAACTTCTTCGTGTTATGAGCGGCATGATTTGGGATCTTAAGGCAGTAAATTTGGACCTTACTGATGAACAACAAGTATTATTTGTGATTCGTTCACTGCCTGATCCAGAGTGGTCCCACATGAAACTCCTTATGACCCATAGTGAGAATATCAAGACTTTCAATAATATTTCTCGTCATTTAGAATTAGAAGCTGAAAAGCTAGAGGCCAGCCGCTCAATTGTGCATGTGGCACATGCTAATGTGCAACCTAAGCGTGGGCATAGAAAAAATATGAAATCAGTTGCAAACAATGATGAAAACCAAAGCAATCGCCAATGCAGCTGTCAATGCAACCGTCAAGGCAATAGGCCTCATAGTAGTGGGCCCCAAGGTAAACATGCTCAAAAGGGAAATTGTAGTGGGACCAAGGATGTAGCAAAAATAAAGTGCTACAACTGTCACAAAAGGGGACACTTCGCTCGTGATTGCACCATACCTAAGAAGGTATTTGTTACCACTTCCCTTACTCCTACATATGTTTGTTCTTAGGCATTAGTTGCTAATTCAACTTTGAAATGGATTGTTGATTCAGGAGCAAACAAATATGTAGTTTGTTGTAAAGATGGTTTCGTAGATTACCATCGGCTATCCAGGGGAGCTCATTTTGTTGAGTTTAGCGATTGAGGCAAATAAGAAGTTATAGGAGATGGGTCATACTAGCTCCGGTTAAGTACTGGGCGCACATTAGTTCTTTATGATGTTCTTCATGTCCTTCGAATACTATGTAATCTACTTTTAGTCCAGTCTTTATTGCATTTCGGTTTTTCATTTACTTTTCGGAAGAACTTTTGCAAGTTTCTTCTTAGAGGATACTTTGTTTGGAACATGCACTTTAGTTGATGGTTTTTTCCGGCCTGACTTGGCTAATAATAATTCATTGTTTGGCAATAATTTCGTTGTTGACGTTGATTGTAATAAGTGGCATGCTAGACTTGGTCATATTGGTCAAGAAAGACTAAAAAGGTTAGCTAAAGAAGGTTTATTAGGAAATATCATGAAAATTGATCTCCAAAGATGTGAACCTTGTTTAGCTAGAAAAAGATGCAAAAAGCCTTTTGGTAAGGTTCAAAAAGATTCTTATTCATTGGAATTAATTCTTTCAAACATTTGTGATCCTATGAACGTTAAATATAGGCATTGTACATTTTATTTTCCCACATTTATTGATTATTATTCGCATTTTGGATATGTTTTATTACTTTCTCACCTTTATGAAGCTTTAGAATACTTTACGGCTACATTTGGATTGAGGAATTTGTGCAATGGATTTACAAATCCATTATCGAATCCATTCCATGTGTTTGGATAAAATATTAAATCAATGGATTTGTAAATCGTGAATTTTAAATCACCCCAACTGAAAATCCAAGATTTGAGATGGACTATTTTACACTATATTGTGGTGTATTTCAAATTCCTACTCAAATGTAGTCATTTGCAAATCACTTCTCACTCACACGCTTGCGAAAATAATTTTTATAAAAATTATAAATTTTTTTTTAAGTTTTTTTAAATACTTTAAAATTATAAAAGAATTTTTTTTTTTGAAAACATATAAAAAAATCATAATTTTTATAATTTTTAAAAAATATAAAAAATAATTTTTTCGAAATAAATTTTATAAAAATTATAAAAAAACTACATTTTCTGAAAATATTTTTTATAAAAATTATAAAAAACTATTTTTCTTGAAAATATTTTTTTTAATGCTTTAAAATCATAAACAAATTTAAATAATTTTTAAAAAATATTTTTATGAATTATTTTTAGATTTTTTGAAAATATAAAATTATAAAAAAAAATTAAAATATAAAAATTATTTTTTATAAAAAAATTATAAAAAATATATATAATTTCCAATTTTTTTCTGAATCCCGTGAAACAATTTCATAGAAGTTCATTGATATCTTCTTTTATAAAGCAAATCTACTTCAATTCTTGAATAATCCACATCACTTATGCTTCTAATGTAACACAAGATTCCCCTTTTCTGTTTCTGTAGAAAAGGCTTTAAATACTTTAAAATTATAAAAATAATTAAAAAAATTAGAAAAAAAAATACATTTTTTCAAAAAAATATATATACATTTTTCCGAAAAAAATACATTTTTTTATAATTTTTATAATTCTCGAAAAATATAAAAAAATCAAAAATATTTTTTTTAATACTTGAAAATTATAAAAATAATTTAAGAATTATTATAAATCCAAACAATGGATTTATAATTTTTGAACTTAAAAACACTTTCATAAATTCACCCTAAATCCAAACAAGTGATTTCAAGTCAATTATTTTCAAATCAAAGGAATTTGAAATCTATTCATTTGAAATCCTCTAGCAAATCAAATCCATTCATCCAAACGCAACCTAAAAGATTTGTTCTAGAGGTTGAGAATCAATTAGAAAGGAGTGTAACAATCCTTCGAACAAATCGAAGGAGAGAATATTTGTCTGATTAGTTCAAGACATTTTGAGAGGAAAGGGGAATTCGTAGACAATTTAACTATTCCTGGTACACCACAGCAAAACGGTGCTACTGAGCGAAGGAATAGAACATTGTTGGACATGGTTAGATCCATGATGGCACAAACAAACCTTCCAATTAGTTTTTTTTTCGGGAGGGGGGATGCATTACAAACTACTGCTAATGTTTTTAATCGAGTTCCAATTAAGTATGTGCCTAAAACTCCATATGAGTTACAGAATGGTAGAAAACCAAATCTGGAGCACTTAGGGCCTTGGGGATGTGCTGGATATGTCCACCACCTGCCCATAAGCATAGAAAATTGGGTCAAAAGCTAATAAAAGTGTCTACATTAGATACCAGACAATTCGAAAGGGTATGTTATGTATGGAGAACATCCAGATAAAAGGTTTAATTGAAATAGAATCACATAATGTTAAATTTCTTGAGGACGAGTTCCCAAGCATTGGCGAAGAAGGGGGGAAGTATATCTGGAATTGCCAATGAAAGTGGGAGTCATCTTCCAGCATATGAGAGTTTGCCTACGATGATGGACATTCATGATCATAACACCTCACAAGTTCGTCGAAGTGACAGATGACATATTTCTAAACATTATTTTATGATGTAAGAGGAATCTTTTTTGTCCTCATTGATGGAAGTTGAGCATGAAGAACCAGCATCTTATAAAGAGGCATTAACTTCAACTATGAAAGAGAAAGGGCTAGAAGCCATGAAAGAGGAAATTGATTTAATGGATAAGAACAAAGTGTGGAAGTTGGTTGATTTACCGCCAAGGCCTAAGTCTATTGGAAACAAATGGGTTTTAAAACTTAAATGCAAATCGCATGAATCAATTGACAAATTTAAAGCTCGTCTTGTAGCAAAAGGCTATACACAACAAGAGGGAGTGGGTTATGAGGAAACATTCTCTCCAGTAGTGGAATTTGCCTCTATCCACTTAATTCTAGCCATTGTAGCATGTCTTGACTTGGATTTATTCCAATTGGATGTGAAAACTGCATTCCTTAATTGCAATTTGAATGATGAGATATATATGGATCATCCCATTAGTTTTGTAGCCAGAGGACAAGAGCACAAACTGTGCAAGCTCAGAAAAGCTATATACAGTCTCAAATAGTCATCTAGAAAGTGGTGCTTAAAATTTCATAAGTCTATTACGTCTAGTGGAATAACAATGGTTGAAGAGGACCATTGTGTGTAAGTTAAACATACAAATTAAGGGATATTGTTCATTTCTTTGTATGTAGATGATATTTTATTGGCTGGAAACAATATGAAGATGATTAATTCCACTAAGGAGTGTTTATCTTCATCTTTTGATATGAAGTACATGGGTGAAGCAAATTTTGTGCTTAGAGTAAAACTCATAAGGGGTCGCTCTAAAAGGCTACTTGGTTTGTCTGAAAAACCTATTAAATGAGGATCTTAGAAAAATTCTGTATGCACTACTCCAACCGAGTTGATATTCCAATTGAGAAAAACCACATTTTGGGTCATGAACAATGTCCAAAAACTGAAGCGGAAAAAGGAATAATGGCATAGGTTCCATATGAAAGTGATATTTGATGTACGCTATGTTGTGTACACGCTCTGACATATGTTTTGCAGTTGGCCTAGTTAGTCGCTATCAAAATAAGCCTAGTAGGTCCCACTGGCAAGCTGTTAAAAGGATATTTCGCTACCTACGTGGTACATCATACCTTGTTCTCTACTATCAGGGTGGAGATTTTTTACTCAAAGGGTACTACAATGTGGATTGGGGAGGTGATAGAGACAAAATAAAATCAACACTTGGATACGAGTTCATATTGGGAGGAGGCGTCATATCATGGTGTAGCAAGAAACAAACATGTGTTGCTTTGTCTAAAATGGAGCAGAGTATGTAGCATGTCCCACAACAATACAAGAAGTTGTGTGGCTAAAAAGATTCTTGAAAGAATTGGCCATACCGACATGTATTGTTGAGCTAGTTGAAATGTATACTGATAGTATGGTGGTATTGTAATATTCAAAGGATCTAAAATATCATGGCTGCACCAAGCTCATAGAAATTCATTTTCACAATGTAGGCAACATGGTCAAACGAGGAGAGGTCACATTGAAATATATTTTTACTAGTAGAATTTTAGTTGACTTGATGACCAAACCAATTGCTAGAGATGTGTTCAAGTCCCATATAAGAAATTTGGGACTACGTAGGAAATGATTTCTTACTTTTTTGTATTCTGGTATGACATTTTGTCTATGAATAAAATATTGAGATTTAATTTTACCATTTGGCACAAAATTATATTGATAGTGTTTTGCAACAAGGTTTTTCGGTCAGTCCTCTCAGACGGATGAATACTTGCGTAGTATGTAGGATGAGTCCACATTATTTTTGTACTTAGTGTACAAAATATTAGCACAACTTACATGGACGTCACAGTAAAAGACTAAGATGAGACTTATAGAAAGTCGAACATAGTTTTTTCCACACTACCTTGCAAAACCTTTATTATGAAAACCGAATCTTGAGAAGTCAGTTCTCTTTGTGAGCTATGGACAAGAAGATTTGTACAACATATGAGAGTGGAACATCCAAATAAGTAGAAGTTCCATTGTAACATGCACTTGTGTGTGCATGTGCTGCAACCATATTTTAGGGAGTGATTTGATTGATCCCTTCTCAATCACTGTGTGAGCATAAATAATCCTAGGACCCTTATAACTTGGATCTATATCAAGAATTTAGCTCTAGATGTTGCTACTTTAACATATGACCGAGGGCCATGTGAGATTCGACCTATTGGGAGTATGTCTAGAAAAGCAGTTTAGATGTTAATAGATTGATATGAGTATCTAAGAAAAGATAAGTTGTGAAATACACCCAGTATTTTATAATTCATAGCTCGGGCGGTTGCTTGGATTTTTTTCCATCTGCAGTCATGGATTATAGAATAAGTCATGTGGAAGGACTTGTAACGCTATGAGATGATCTCCCGAAGGATATGAGTTACTTGTTTTTTGTGTAAGCAATTATCTGGGGTACCGAAGACATCCTATGTTAGTTCGATGATGACTTAATACAGGTGTGCTGAGATAATGTCATCAGGCCGCACACGATACTACCCTTATAAATCTCAAGGAGATTTTTAGATGTTATTCCCATGTAAATGAGTGGGAGATGATATAATATTATGTGGCATCCACATGGGATATTTGTAATCCCATCAAATAAGGTTAATATGAGATATTATTTATCTCATGTAATGGGTCTTGAGGCCCAATAAGGATAAAAAAGTCTTATTAGAACAGGGCTCCAGCTAATTCCTTTATAGAAGAAATAGTATTCTCATATACAATTGACACACACATAATTATACACGTTATTTTCCTTTGAGCATACGGTATTCAACATCTGAGAGATAAAGGGCTTTATGGTGTGGAATCCGGAAGGCACTAGTTACCTTCCAGACTGAGGACAGAAATAGAAGCATAGATACGTCAATTAGTAATTAGAATCGAGGCGATCCAGATACTCCTAAAATGCTTCCGCTACGATGTTTTATGTAAACATATTTTTATGCTATTCTTACAAAGATAATGTAACCACGATATACCAGATATTTTATATGTTTTCAACTCAGATATGCACCAACTGAGGAGATTCTTTCGATGCCCTTATATAAAGATGATAAGATTTTTTATTTTTCGATACTTTTCTAGGTATTAATGGTGTATTTTAAGTTTCTGAATTGATTGTGATTTGTGTCTATATTGAGTTGTATATTTATGGGGTTTCGAGTTGGCCATGATTATTCCCTCTAAGAAGTTACGATTTACGAAATAGCTGTGATTATTTTTTTGGCAAATGATTGTAAATTTTTTGAAATTGACTTATAGATTTGATAGGTAAAGCTAGAATGAGATCTTTTATAAGACTTTTTTTCTCAGAACCAAGGTCGAAAACATTGAAAAAAAATGCTATAACGCCCACACCTGATATGGACCGAATTCTCTCTCTTTTTCGGGTTCTTGCACCTTTGAATTCGATAAAAATAGCCCAAAGGGCCTCTTTCATCTTAGTTGTTTTTTTTTTCTATTTCTTACACGTTTGATTTACGGCTCTAACTCATAAAATCAGACTCCCGCTCAACAATTGGAGCCAGATTTTGAACCTGACAAACCAATATACAAAAATTTCTAAATAGATAAATTATTGGGATTTTATCGGTCAAGGACCTGAAAGATAGGTTAACTATCAATTCAGGTCCCCGAAAGAAAATTTATATTAATCTAGGGCCTAAAAGATATGAAACTATCAATGAAAGACCCATAAATCCAAAACCATTCTAGGGCTTGTTTGAAAAATTAAAATACCCATAAAATAAAATTATCTCGACGTGATAAGCAGGCCTTTCACTACATTGATGTTTTTAAAATTATTATTATTATTTTAAT
>JAUEKW010136849.1:0-11421 GCA_032274785.1 Ajuga reptans
TAAATAAGGGTTACGCTATTCGTCTGGAAGATCATCAAATCCTAAAGGCTTCTTCCGTGATGGATTCAGGTACGCTTCCGTGTTATGGTTATGGTATTGATCTCTAGATTTTTTCGGATCATCAACGTAGAGTATCGATTATGCTATTTGATTCGATGTTAATCATCGATAATAATTATCCAACAAAATGTTCTTATGCTTATTTTGGCATAAATGCAATATATTATTTTGTTGTCAAAAATTTGTGTGCACTTGATGCATGTATTCTATATATGTGCACTCACTTAATCTTACTGACGTCAAAAATTCGCTCACGTAGAAAAACAGTGAATTTTGCATCTGCCCGACCGTCTTGACCTGCATTCAAATATAAGTGAGCAGCAAAAAAAGAAGAAAATAAATAATATGACCCGCAAAATTTCTTCTGGACTTGGTTGGTGAGTATAGCTGTCAAAATGAACCCGGTCGGATGGGCCAGCCTACCCAACTCAAAAAATAGAGTGAGCCAGGCTGAGTTTTCATTGGCACGAAAAAAACTAGCCGGATTTGGCCTGAAAAACTTGGGCTGGCCCAATTTTCTGTTTTGTAATTTCTTTTTTTTTTTAATTAGAAGACTCAATACTCACATCAACACAAGGACAAAAATATCGACTTTTACGGAAATATTGATATTTCTATTTTACGGAAATATCGGTGCTATTTTTTAAAAAATGCCATAAAATATATTAAAACTGAAAATTTAACATGATTGGTATAATTGACCTAAATACAAGTATTTATATTAAAAATTTATACAACTTGACATGCTTACAACTAATTTATAAATAATAAATAATATAAACGTTGTCTAGCAATATTATACGCATTCTGAAGGTAGTTCATACAACATTAATACTTACTAGTAGAAAATGATGATCTATGAGGCTCAAATAGAATATATGCCCTATCTTTATCTAAGCAGTACTGGTACCAGTTTATTATATTAGAGAGTAGTTATGAAGATAGTCAATCAAATGCCAACATATGCAAATGGATATCAATTCATCACCTCCCCACCGTGTCAAATGAAAAAAAAAAGTGATTTTTAACAGATATTTCCGATATATCACCGATATATCAGCGAAATATTGACATTTACCTACATATCACCAATATTTTACTGATATATCGGTGATATTTTGTCAAAAAAATAAGGTAGTGCAATATCGTATCGGTAATCTTGGAAAAAAAATATATCGGTAAAATATCGAGAAATTTTCATCATTGCATCAACATTATCAATTAATTACGTAATTTATTTTGGGTGGTTAAATATTTGTTTTCTCCAACTGTTGAAAAACATGGAGATCCATTGCAAGAGAAATAAATGAAATCATAAATAAGGCAATGGAACAGTATCAATATATTTTGCTGCTTAGAATGAGTTTTTTGCATTTCATTGTTTGTTGGCATAAATGCCTATTTATACAAGGGATGGAACCTACTAGAACTATTACACTTGTCTAGTTACAACAGGTTATATTAATGCTAAGTAGGGTACATCATCTAAACAACAAAAGTAGACAAAGACACTTAACAACTTAGAGCATCTTTAGCAGCTGTGAGCTTGTCTCATTCTGCAGCTCTTCTAGCTTGAATTTAATGCACAAGCCGTTGACACTTGACTTCCAGCTAGGCTTCCTTCCTTGTGCAATACTCCATTTCTGCTTTCACGCCCCCTCAATTCGAAGGGGGTCAGAGGCAAAACATTCAGTTTGTTTCTGGGCCTGCTGAAGAATTGGTTTGATAATGGTTTAGTAAAGATGTATGCGGTTTGATCGATTTAGGTAACATGTTGGATTGTAAACACCTTGGCTAAATTTTTCTCTCTAATAAAATGCAAATCTAACTGAAGATGCTTTGTTCTTGAGTGATAAACTGGATTAGCTGAGAGAGAAATTGCACCCTGATTATCCACCCAAATAGTGGTCTTGAAATCTTGACATAGCTTAAGCTCTCTTAAGAAAGATTGTAACCAAATCACTTCACAAGATGCATTAACCAATGATCTGTACTCTGCCTCAGTGCTAGACCTTGAAACAACGTTTTGCTTCTTAGCACTCCAAGCCACCAGATTTCCACCAAGATATACGCAGAAGCAAGATGTTGATCTCCTGTCATCTACATCTGATGCCCAATCTGCATCTGCGTATGCTGTTATATTATTGCAGGACCCTGGAGTGAAATTGAGTCCATAATCCAAAGTTCCAAACAAGTATCTTATGATCCTCTTCACACCTTTCCAATGCTTGTCAAGTGGATTCTGCATATACTGACTTACCTTGTTTACACTGTATGCTATGTCTGGCCTTGTTATGGTGGCATATTGCAAACTTCCGACTATGCTTCTGTAGTGCTGACTATCAAGGAGAGGCACACCTTCAAATTTGGACAGTTTCTCACTACTTACCATAGTGGTGTTAGTTCCTTTAGCTCCCTTCATACCAGCTCTATCTATGATATCTTCTATATATTTCCTTTGCCCAAGGAACATTCCTTTTGAAGTCTGCTTTATCTCTATTCCAAGGAAGTAATTCAGTGTTCCAAGATCTTTTAGAGAGAAGATCTTCCTTAGATCATCAATCACCTTCTGGATTTCTCCATCACTGTTTCCTGTTATCACCATGTCATCTACATATGCCAGTATGAAGACATCTGTTCCACTTTTATGTCTGTGGAAGAGTGAATTATCAGCTTGTGATCTGTAGAACCCCAATTTCCTTAACACCTCATCAAGCTTCAAGTACCAAGCTCTTGAAGCTTGTTTTAGACCATAAAGTGACTTTTTGAGCTTACAAACCAGATTATTTCCTAGCTCAAAACCTGGAACTTGTTCCATATAAATCTCATTTTCAATCTCTCCATTTAGGAAAGCATTGTCAATGTCCAACTATCTGATATTCCATCATTTGGCTACAGAAACAGAAAGCATTACCCTTATGCTAATAGGCTTCACCAAAAGGCTATAAGTGTCTGTGAAGTCATATCAAGGTTGTTGTGCATACCCTTTGCAACAAGCCTTGCCTTGTGTCTGGCTATACTTCCATCTACATTCCTTTTAAGCTTGAATACCAATTTGCAACCAATTACTTTTCTATCAGAAGGCCATTCACACAACTCCCAAGTCTTGTTATTCAATATGGTTGTGTATTCCTTTTCCATGTTAGTTTTCCACTCAGGGGTTTTGAGAGCTACTAGATGATTCTGAGGTTCTCTCCCAACACTCTCTAGCACACTCACATGGTAAATCTTGGGCTTGAAGATTCCTGCCCTTGATCTTGTCACCATGTGATGTATTCTTCCTTCTTCTGGCTCATGAGCTTCCATTCCAATATTCTCAACTTCTGGTTCAAGCTGTATATTCTCATTTGGTGATCCTGCAGCAATTTCATCTTGTGTGTGTGTGTTGGATTGGTGTGATGAATGTGAGAGTGAAGTGTAGTGAGGTTGTGTACTTTGAGGTGGACTGGGATTGTGATTGTTGATCTGTGCAGGGATTTAGATATCAAGGCTACCTACTCTAAGTGATTGAATTGCAGGAATGGGTGAAGTGCAGTGTTCCACATTGTTTTTCTATACTTTGTTGGTTTCTTGGAAAGAGAATTGTATTTCATCAAATAAGATGTTTCTGGTGATGATTAAATAAGATGTTTCTGGTGATGATTACTTTGTTGTGAGGAAGAACGACTTTGTAGCCCTTATATTGAGTATTGTATCCTAAGAAAACTCCTCTTTCAGATCTGAATTCCAGTTTGTGCTTTCTGTAGGGTCTCAAATGAGGGAAGCAAAGGCACCCAAATACTTTGAGAATGTTGTAGTTTGGTCTAGTTCCAGTTAGCAGTTCCAAAGGTGTCTTCTGGTTTAGTATTCTGGTAGGGGGTCTATTGATGGGATAGACAATGGTAATGAAAGCATCATCCCAATGCCTAAGAGGAACAGAAGATTGGGAAAGAAGAGCTAATCCTGTCTCTACTATGTGTCTATGCTTTCTTTCAGTTAGACCATTCTGTTCAGGTGTGTATGGACAGGAAACTCTATGGTGGATTCCATTCTCATTGAAATACTTAGTTAAGGCTTTGAATTCTGATCCACCATCACTTTGGATTTGTTTTATTCTTAGGTGGTACTGGTTTTCAATCAGGGCTTTGAAGTGTAGAAAAGCTTGGTATGTATCAGATTTGGATTTTAGCAGATATATCCATGTGTATCTTGAGTAGGCATCAATGAAGCTAACATAATATTGGTATCCATTAAAATATTTAACTGGAGAAGGACCCCAAAGATTAGTGTGCACAAGATCAAACAAACCATAGACAGAATTAGATTCATTAAAAGGCAACTTCTGACTTTTTCCTTGTAAACAAGGAGTACAAAGAGATTCACTTTTTCCAATACAAAAAGGGATATTACTGGACTTAAGTACATTTTTAACAACATCTAGTGAGGCATGGCCTAGTCTACAATGCCAAGTATCCAAATCTGATTTATTTCCTTAGGTGACAGAGTTAGCAAAGAAAGGCTTGGAAAGGGAAGGTAGGTTTGTTGGAGTAGAGACACCCTTGGAATTTCCCAGCTGGATCTTGTAGAGTCCATTCTCAATATTCCCTTATAGGAGGGTTTCCCTTGTGCACAGATCCTTTACAAGACAAGAGTTAGCATGAAACTAAAAAAAGACAGAATTATCTTTGCAAAATTGAGACACACTAATCAAGTTTCTAGTTATTTGAGGGACATGAAGGAGATTTTTTAGAAGAAAAGTGTGAGTGTGTGAGGGGTTTAATGATTTTACTGCAGAATTACCAAAGTAGGAAATACACAAACCTGAGTCATTCCCCATCTGTATTTTCTCATCTCCATGGTAATCAGCAGCAGTGTTCAGATTCCCAAACTCCTATGTCAAGTGGTTTGTAGCACCTGAATGAGGAAACCATGAATTATCCTGGTAACTTTCTCCCTGACCAAAGCTTGCCACATTTGCAGATACTCCTCCTTGCTGATAGTTGGAATAGTTGGAATTTTCAGCTCCTCCTTGTTGATTTGTGGGGGCATAATAGCTTTCGTCTATGTAGTAGCATCTCTCACTAGTTTGATTAGTGTAACCACACCAGTAGCAAAGAGTTTTACTGTTGGATCTGCCTCTTCCTCTATTGTTAGAACCACCTCTGAAATTACTCCTTCCTCCCATTGTGTTATAAGATTGAGGGTTGTAAGGTTGTCCAGTTGATCTTCCTCTGCCTCTGCCATAGTCGAAGCCTCTTCCTCTTGCTTGTGTTGCAAGATTAGCGCTGGGAGTTGATCCCTCTGTGCTGAACTAGATGTTTTCAGAACCCTCCAGCCTGCTCTCAAAGCTCAAGAGTAGAGAATGCACTTCTCTTATAGTATGTGGTTCCATCCTGGAGTTTATGGATACCATAACTGGATTGTATTTTTGACCAAGGCCTGAAATGATATGTAGTATTTCATCATCATCCAAGACAAGCTGTCCTGCAGATCTCAGCAAGTCACATCAGGATTTCACCTTGTTGAGGTACTCTCTCATGGATAGAGCCCCTTTCTTCATAGTTTGTAGCTGAAATTTGTACTGCATTATCTTGGCCCTGGATTGAGTGGCAAAAGAATTCTCCAAGCTCTCCCAGATTTCCTTTGATGAACTTAGCCCAACAATTTGGACAAGTATGTTTTCAGTGAGTGAGGATAACTACCAAGAGACAAGCATTTGATCTTGTCTTCTCCATGCAGTGCACTCATGATTGAGCACTGGAAGCTGCTCAGTTGTGGCAGCTGGTATGTATTCATCAGGCTGCTCTTTGGTGCCATCTATGAACCCTTCTAGTCTATATACTCTAATAGTGGACTGGATATGTTGTTTCCATACCAAAATGTTGGTATCATTCAGCTTGACTGTGATGAGTTGGTTTAATTGTTGTAGTGGTGCAATGTTCGTTGGAGGCTGTGCAGGTTGTGCTGCTGCTGCAACTTCTTCAGCCATGGAAGTGGTGTTTTCAGTGAATAAGGTGGGAAGAAAGATGTATCAGAGTCTGGCTCTGATACCATATTGAAAAACATGGAGATCCATTGCAAGAGAAACAAATGAAATCATAAATAAGGCAATGGAGCAGTAACAATATATTTTGCTGCTTAGAATGAGTTTTTTTGCATTTCATTGTCTGTTGGCATAAATGCCTATTTATACAAGGGATGGAACCTACTAGAACTATTACACTTGTCTAGTTACAACAGGTCATATTAATGCTAAGTAGGGTACATCAGCTAAACAACAAAAGTAGACAAAGACACTTAACAACTTAGAGCATCTTTAGCAGTTGTGAGCTTGTCTCATTCTGCAGCTCTTCTGGCATGAATTTAATGCACAAGTCGTTGACACTTTACTTCCAGCTAGGCTTCCTTCCTTGTGCAATACTCTATTTCTGCTTTCACCAACTACTTTTAGAGCGAAAAGTTCCTCCATCGTTAATGTTTTATTTTTTTTTACTATGTGCAAATAAATAAAATGAGTGAATCCTAGCACATCGTGTAATAAACAAAAAAAAAATATTGAGTCTTCTCTTTTCTCTATTCCATGTTGTGCCGCAATTCCATCTTCATCTTCTTCCTCTTTGTACGTTTCCTAAAATCGGTGCATCAACTATCAAGTTTTTTTTTTCTCTCTTTCCCAATTTTAAATAATATTATTTATGTTTATATGAATGTTTTGGTGTTAAACAAGCTTTTTTAGGAAAAAATGTATAAATTGCATTGGGCCAAAATTGACCCATAACACGATGGCCCGAGAGAGGATTGGACCGGGCTAGCATTTGAATGGCCAAAAATAAATCAGCCCGGCCAAACTCAGTCCGATTTTTCACGTTGGTCCGACTAGGCTGAGCTGGTCCAACCTGACCATTTTGACAGCCCTATTGGCGAGCGATGCACATGAGACTCACATTTATAAACTTGATTCATATTTGTATTTATAGATAAATATAGATTTGAATATAAATATATAAGAATATATAGCAGATAGATAGTAGATGGTAGATAATAGTAGTTTATTAGTATAGATAGATAAATATATAGTATATATATACATAATTTTATTTTATTTTTAATCACCATTAACAACAGAAAAGTCAGACTTAGAAAACTAAGATCATGTTGGCAACAAAAGATGATAATTAACATTAAACAAATCATAAAATTTGTTATTTTTGCCACACAAATCACAATCTTTGTTTTATAATAATCAACGCCCATGTGATTCATATCCTAGGATCAGAAAAGCATATTTATAAAGAACGTGCAAACAAGCTCTTAGTATTCTCCTCCTATATATAACAATGGTGAAATGAGCCAAGAAGGCAGCAGTTAATAGATAAAAAATAGTATCAGTAGCCATGAACGATGCCTCCATTAACGGCGTTTGCCGCCGTTTCAAGCCTCACGTTCTGTCACAGATTGCCTTTACTTTCATGTACATAATCACAGAAGCTTCCTTCAACCACGGCATGAATCCTTCCGTCTATGTCACATTGTCGCCGGCCTAGTAACACTCCCTTTCGCCTATTTTTTCGAACGGTAATTTGATATCACCCTTCAATTCGAATTTGCAAAAGGAGTGTCTCCTTGTATAATATGGAATTTAAAGAGTATTCACGTTTTAATCAATTTAGTCTCCTAACTATTGAATTGGGAATGCGGTTGTTATTAGTTAAAGAAATCACATATATTTATTTTTTATTTATTTTTTAAATGAGAAAGTACAGGCATTGATTCAGCAAATTTTGAAAATAATTACGCGATTATTATAAGCTTCAAATACATTTGAAAGAGCTAATTCTGTGAATAATTACATTATTTGTTATGATCAGCATACGGTAAGCTAATATAGGGACTGAAAATTAATAGTAGTTTAATATAAATAAGGGTGTCGAATTAGGAAGTTTCAGCTTCGATTGACAAGATTATTCCCGGTGTTCCTTTTCTTTTTCTTCTGCAGGAAATCTAGGCCAAAACTAACATTAGCTCTATTCTTGGAGATTTTTGTTCTCTCTCTTCTCGGGTAAGATAGGTTAAAAGAAAAATTTATATATAATAACTATTTTAATTTACAAACTTATAAATAACAAAATTGCGATGGTTGCAGAGTGAGTTTAACCTTAAACATGTATTTTACAAGTTTGAAGTACACCTCTCCAACGTTACTAGCATGCATGGACAATATAATACCTGCATTAACATTTGCAGCAGCAACTATACTCAGGTAAATATCAATACGGATTTCCTTCTGCATATAACATTACACGTGTATAATATGATATTATTGATGTATTATTACGAGTGCTTATGTGCCATGGATTATTGGTCAGAATGGAGACTTTAAATGTTGGTAGCCCTCGTGGGATTGCGAAGATCCTAGGAACAGGTGTCTCGTTGGCTGGTGTATTGACGATGACATTGTATAAGGGACCTGCTTTTAGAAACATGGGAGATGCACTTATTCGTATTAATGGAAGTGCAACGGTTATCCAGAAGAACTGGTTGAAGGGCTCACTTCTTACCGTTGCAAGTTGCATCACTTGGTCTCTATGGTACATTATGCAGGTCCCTCTCTTCCCTCCGCTCCCTCCCTCTCCCTCTCTGATAGTCGGATCATTTGAGGGCGTATTCCGTTGCAGGCATTTACTCTGAAACGATATCCAGCGCAGTTGTCGCTAACTACATGGATGAATTTGGTTGGAGCAGCACAATCAGCTGTTTTCACAGTGATTGTACAACATATCCTAGCTGCATGGACCATTGGCTTTAGTATCGATCTCTGGTCTACATTATACGGTGTAAGACTTAATAATTATGTTTGAATATTTTGAAATATACAATATAATCTTTTAAAAATGCAACGGAACAGGGGGTTGTCATCTCAGGCATAGTGACCTTTGTTCTGATGTGGTGTACGGTAGCAAAAGGGCCAGTATTCGTGACGATTTTTAATCCCGTTTCGACATTGTTAGTCGCAGTTGTAGCGTATTGCATCCTTGGTGAAAAGCTTTATGTTGGAAGGTAAGCTATTTTGGATACTTGAAAAATTGAAGTCATAGTTGTGAATTGCCTAACTAATTAACCTTGTTATTTGCAGTGTAATAGGTGGCATTATTGTAATTATCGGACTCTACTTGTTCTTGTGGGGAAAAGAAGATGGTGAATCACAGATAAAGCTGAAAGATCCTACAGATTCTAATGTAAAAGGAGAACCTTGTTGATGTTAATATGTATACATTCTTTTCCATAAAACAAAATTTCAATGCTTGATATAGATACCACTTTTCCATTGCCCTTCAAATCGACATCTTTCTACTTAGGTGTGTTTACTTTGGTAGATAGAGTGGGATAAAGACATTTTATCCAAATTTATCTAGAGTTTACTTTAGTGGAAAAAAAATTCGGGTTATCTCTTCGGCCCGGAATAGTGGGTACATTTTGGATAAAATTGGTAGATAAGGGCGGATAGTTATCCGCCCATACCCCCCTTGGATAATGCAATAGTAGAACGGATAAGAAATTGAAAAGGCTTTATTGCCCTTACTTTCTAATGGTCAAGCAGAAGAGAAGTGAAACTTGGGTGAAGGATGATCATGATATGATGAAGAAATCGTCGCCGCTGCTGGTGTTAGCCATGTCGCCGGAGATGAGTTCTGTCACCAACCACCACCACGACCACCTCAGTAAACACCACTGCGGCCATGGAAGTAGTTTTAGTCAACAACAAGATAATATCAATAGTCCTAGAAATATTGTAAGTAGCCGTCGCCGTTGGCGATCTAGAAGCCAATCGACTGGGAGAGGAAATTAGAGAGCTTCTCCGGTGGCTTTCTGGAATATAAGTGTAGATTCTTTCAATCCTTAGGGGAAGGTGATAATTTAAATTTTGTTTCATTTACTAATTCAATTTTTGGGAAAAAGCTTCCTAGTACTTCTTCTGCAAGATTTGGGGAAGATGATAGATTTCGGTGGTGAGATGATCAGTGTTCTCAGGGCGGTGGTTTGAGTTAGGCAGGGAAAAAATCCTTCTCCATTTTCTCTCCTTGAAATTTCGGGCATGCTGCCATTGAATTTTGCTTGAGGGGAGAGGTGAGAATATATTCGATGCTCGGAAGTTGTTTGATGAAATGGGTGAAAGGAACCTCTAATTCTGGTTTTCGTTCTGCATTTTGTGCCCATGCTTTGTTTATTTTTTTAAGAGGTTCTTGCTTCTGCTTTGTTGATAAAATGATGCATACGTAAAATTTCTCAAATTGGAAGTCATCAATTCAACTTGACAATTGCATTCGTTTTTAATTTGCTGACACTTGCTTACATAATACGTATTTTTCATTTTTTATTTTAGTTAAAAAGGACATTTAGATAAAATACAATTTTATCACATCATCTATATCCACCATAGTAATCACCAGATATGGCTATTAAATATCTTTATGTAGACTTTTTTTGGTAATGTAAACACTGGAAAAGAATATGTATCATTTCCATATCCTTGCCCTATCCGTACTAAATATCCTACCCATTAGATAAAATCACTATCCTTAACGGTCAAAGTAAACGCGTCTAATTGTTATTTACAGTAGTGATGGTTGGCTGAACATTTATCAAGCCGCAGGAGGTCTAAGCTTATGATCATGAGAAGTATCAAGGGCAGATGGCGGTATATAATGCCACATGGGGACAAAGCCATAGCTGGGGAAAATCGGAACCTTGTTTACCTCAGTTGGAACCACATTCTTGGTTTTCAACTGCTGCTCCATTTTTTCTTTATCTGCCTTTAGCTTCAGTTTCTCTTCACGAAGCTCATTCTTCTCAGCCTGTCAGAATATAAAGGTGGACATGTTTGGAAAACAAAGATTAAATTTTATTCTTAATGTACAAGGACCAAAAACAAGAGATCAGGGAATTATCGTATATGTTCCATAACAAATACACATGGGATGTCAAATATGATGCATGCTTATTTTCTTTCCCACAAGGGATCACAATACTTATAAGTGATTACCCACCCATATTATAACATGAAGCATTGTTTCTCTCTAGCATCATTGTCATTTAGATATTTAAATCGACAAAAAAAGTTTTAAAATGTGTGTTCGTCCAATCCTGCTTTAGGCAAAAACATTCACTTTAGCCAAGCGAAGCAAAGCTCTAGATGCCCTTTCATGAGAAAAATCATTATAAACAAACGTAGTCAGTAAAACATATGTAATGTAATAGCCAGTGGAAAAATATCCAAGACTGATGCAGAATTCCAGAATGCTGCAAACCTTCAAAATTTTGATCTCTTCCATAAGCCTTTTGTTCATCTCTGTGTACTCTTGAGATTCAGTTTTAAGCTGGTTT
>JAUEKW010136868.1:0-11419 GCA_032274785.1 Ajuga reptans
CTGCTGATATCAAATACATGGAAACAATCCCTTATTCAAGTGGAGTGGGAAGCTTAATGTATGGCATGATTTGCAGCGGGCCTGACCTTGCTTACAGTGTATCTTTAGTCAGTAGGTTCATGTCAAACCCTGGAAGAGAACATTGAGAAGCACTCAAATATCTTCTGAGATATCTGAAAGGATCTTTGAACATGGGGTTGATGTTTCAAAAGAATGACACTTTGAAGAATCCTTTGCTTAGATATGTTGATGCTGATTTTGCAGGAAATGTGGACACTAGGAAGTCAATATTTGGATATATATTCACAATGTATGGCACATCAGTCAGTTGGAGGAGTGTACATCAATCAGTGGTTTCTCTTTCAACCACAGAAGCTGAATACATAGTTGTTACTGATGCAGTGAAAGAGGCTTTGTGGCTCAAAGGTATTCTGAAAGATTTAGGGATCCAACAAGGTTGTGTAGACATCCAATGTGACAATCAGAGCACTCTACATCTTGTAAAACACCAGGTTTTCCATGAGAGGTCAAAGCACATAGATGTGAAGTTACACTTTGTAAGAGATGTGGTGGAGAATGGTTCTATGAGTGTGAGTAAAGTTCACACAAGTGAGAATGCTGCTGATTTTTTAACCAAGTCACTTCCTAGTGTAAAATTTGGACATTAAGCTTAGTGAAGCTTGTACCTTGTGTCTAGTTTCTGTAAGAAGTCAGGAAATGAGGATATGACAGGTTTAATATTCATTGAGGTGGAGATTTGTCAGTTTGAGGTCAATTTTATCAAACAAGGCTTGGTTCAATAGATAGATGTGTTGTGGTTCAGGAACCGGATTTATGATGAAGAGAACCGGACCGGAGTTGAGGGTTTGGAGGGAAAACCGGCAAGGTGGTACAGCCTGAACCAGCAGTTAAGATTTGTAACAAAATTTTAAATTCTGTTACTGTTCATTTTGTAGTTTTTCTGGTTGCCCTTTTTTCAATTTCAGTTTGTTTCAGCAACGCGTTTTCAATCCCTATTGTTTCCAGATACTTCCAATGATAAAGATGACTTCATCAATCATTCAAGCAGCTCAGAAATCACCATACAACACAGCAAGAAAAACACTAGAAAACAGTTTTTAGTTTTTGTACATTTCTTGTGATTTGAGAGAGATTGTTGTAATCTAAGTGTGTAATCTGTACTGTATCTTATCCTTAGTGAATTTGAGGACCTTGTTCCTCCGTGGATGTAGATCACCTTGATCGAACCATGTAAATTGTGTCTTCTTTACATTCTTGCATTTTTATTTCACATAAAATCATAGCCTTTGATATCTGTATTGTTCTTCTTGTGAATCCTGTGATGCTTTGTCTGCTGATTAGCTTGAGATTATAATCAAGGGATTATATTAACAAACCATGAAGGGATAAATGGTGGTAATAAAAGGAGTTCCAAGAATAACCTTCTGATTAAGGTTTTTGACTAAAATAAAAGGAGTTTTGAAGTAGTATCCTTGATTACAGATATAAGCTTTAGAGAGTTTATATCTAATATTCAAAGGAGTGGAATTAGCGGCAACTAATATTTTATTAGTTTTTTCATAGTATTTAGAAGGAATAAGTCCTTCTATAATACAATTTTGATCTGCCCCACTATCAATAAGACAAGGAACACTTATTTTGAAATCATCAACAACAATGGTAATAACCGAATGCCATTTTTGAAAAGATATATTTTCAATACTTTGAATAATATCTTGAGAATTTTCACCATCTTGATTGATAATAATATCATCCAAGTTATGAAGAGTATTAGAAGATTCAGGATTATCATCCTGAGATGTGGACTCAATTTGATCATTTCTATGAATATGATCAAGAAGTGAAAGCTTAGCTTCAAGTTCTAAATCTTTAGTTTGAAGCGAAGTAATATCTTTTTTGAGTAAACTGACTTCTTTCTTAAGGTCTCCTATTTCTTTCTTAAGATCGTCAGTAGTGATCATTTTATTAATAGATAAAATAGGTGCTTTCTCAAGTAGTTTTGTAATACTAAAAGGTTCAATTTTTTGAAGAATTTTATCTTTTCTAGGACTTTCTTCCTTTAAAATTAAATCTTTTAATCTTTGAAGAACTTTTGTTGATCATCCTTATTAGGGACTTTCTCTATAAGATCGAACAATAATTCTTGTTCAGTCTTATTCTTAGTAATAACATTAATGGTGAGAGGACAAAAACCATTACAGTTATCATCACTTTCATCACTAGTTTCACTATTGAAATTATCAACAATAACATCTTCATCAGAATCAGAAGATTCTTGAGTAGATTCATGAAAATCTTCATTAATGAGAAGAGCAGTAATCTTATTACATAGTTCTTCATCGTCTTTGAAAATTTCATTAATCTTACCTTTTAAAGGACAAGTATCAGCTTTGTGTCCTAGTCTTTGACATTTAAAACATCTAGGTTGATATTTTTTGAAAGGTTTTTTGAAATTGTTTTCTTTAAAAGAATTCTGTGGTTTAGAAAATTTTCTTTTTCTAAAATTATTTTTATAATTATTTTCTTTAGGAAAAAGTTTCAATTTATTTTTTAATTTAGAAGAAGGGGCTTGAATCTTTTGTAAGCCAAAAGCTTCGGAAAAGGTTCCAACCTCTTTTCTGAATCTATTTTTCTCAATTCCATACTTAGATTGAATTTTGAGTTCGGAACATAATGAAAGACCTTGCTTTTTAATGAAAGCAAAAAGTTGACCAAAGGTAATAGCTTCGAATTTAATCTCACTAAGACCTGTCTCATCTTTGAGTTTTTGATGAATACGTTCACCAAAAAGTTTAGGAAGTCCTGCAATAAATCTTTCTTTCCATAAAGAGGCATTGCAATCTTGTCTTTTTAAAACTTGAGTTAAAAAGACATCTTTGTACCAACGATAGTCCAAGAGAGTTGGACATCTAAGGTTGGAAAGAACAATTTGATAAGAATCTAATTCTTCTTTGGGGTTTCCTATGAAATACATGGCTATGGTAATCATAAGAAAATCACATGAATCATTTTTTTCAACAAATGTACCATCATCTAATTCGATAGTGGAAGTATGTTGAAGAATGACTTGTTTATCATCAAGTCTTATTGAATGATCCCACCAATTTTTTAATTGTCTAGTAAAACCTGTGACAATTAATGCTGCGGCTGTTTCTTCATAAATATTTTGGACTTTATAGGCCATCCTAGCCATACCCATTTCATGAAGAGTACTGAGTGTTTCATACTCAGATTTTCCATCAATATTCCATTCGTTGATGGAACTTCCATCAAACTTGGAACTTTTGAACTGGGATCTTTCTTCGAATTGAATATCAGGAGGAGTAGGACAATTATAATAATTTTTATTAGATCCACCAAACCTGATTCTATTAATTTCATTAGAGTCTGACTCTAATTCATTAATGAGACTCTTGTCTTTATCAAGACAACTAACACTATTTTGTTTAGAAGAAAGTTTTTGAGTAATTTTGTCGATCAGACTTGAAGACGAGGGAAATCTTCCTATCTTCAATATTACTAGGAAGACTCCTAGGAATAAAATGAGGACTAGAAGTATCATTAGGAAAACGAGAAGTAGAAACAATAACTTGTTTTGAATCTATCTTATTGGACAAATGATCAACCTGTTCTGCTATGGTGTGCAGAATCTGATTAGAAAAATTATTTTGTTCATGAATTTTTCTGATATCTTCCATCGTGGGAGGATCCTTACCTTCACGACCATTTTTTAAAGGAGTAGCAATAACTTCTCCTTTATGAACAGAAATTTGTATTTGTTCTAAGGGAGGATGAATAGAAGTGATAGTGGCACCTGAAGTTAGGTTCCACTTTCTGTAAAAACTGGTTTGAACATTAATTTGGTTATGTGAATAAACATCTTCTATGTCATTCATTTGGCAAAAGGCTTGGAACCAATTTAATATAGGAATTTGGTCTCTGAATTCTTGGAGTCCTTCGACCCATTTAGGATAAAGTTCAGAACGAAATGATTCGTCTAACTTTAAGAACCAATCTCTTCTTTCTTTTTCTTCAGGATCATTGAATTCTCTCTGGAGATATTCCCAATTGATCGAGAAGTTAAGAGATTGATTCATGTTAATTGAATTTTCCATTTGAGATTTTGTAGGAGATCCAAGTGGATATTCTTCATCAACATAATTTGTTTTAGGAATTGGACTCTGAAAATCGACCTGGATTTTCGGATCCAAATAACTAAATCTATTTGACTCAGGAATTCTAGAAGACTTTGAAACAGAGTTTCTAGAAGATAATTCTTGAATAGAAATATGAGGATAATTCTTTTCTCTTAAAGAGTTAAATCGTAAAAGAACCTTACCATTAGGTTCTTCAATTACCTCCGATATTTCTCTTCAAGTGATTCCTCTTGGAATTTGTGGAGTTTGAATAACAAATTCACTGGGAATTGTTATTTCATTCCACTTGAGTCTTTTGGGAACAAAGATGGTAGGACTATCTTTTTCAATCTGAAGTAGAACAGTTTCATCTTTAGAAGTAGGAGTAAGTAAAAATTTAGGATTTAATTGAGTAGAAAGAACACGAAAGTAAACACGATAAAATTTGTCTAAATATTTCCCTATAAATAAAATTTTAAGTTATATTACTACTTTTATAGTTTTTGTCATAGATAAATAATAAATTATAAACAAATAATTCTTTTCAAGTAGTGGATCTAGACAACAATCCACAACTGGTCATAATTCAAATATGGCTTCCTCAAAGGAGGCCAACGTAAGAAAATGATTGTCTAAATAATTAATAGATATGTGACCGAATCAAATAATTACATAATAGTTATAGAAAAATTGATGTAAGTTAATTTAAAAAAACTTATAATAAAAAAAATACACAAACTATTATTTAGAATGTTTTAATTTGATAAACATAAAAATTGTATCTCGGGATAAATAACAAATACGTGAACGATTTTGACATTGACCTAAGCATCGAACTCTAGGAATATAGGATTTCCTAAAATTTTGGTAGATCTTAAACCTCGGATGAAGTTGACAGATGGGAGAAAAAAATAGGTGATTTTTTGGAGCAAGATTTGCCAACTGTATATCAAAAGTTTCTAAAGACGGGGTGAGGTGGAAATTGAGAAGATGAGAAGGATATTATAATTGGTTAATATCATTTTCCAATCTGTTTGTTTTTCCCTTTGAAACCTAAACATTTTGTTTCTTCGATGACAACCTGAAGTATACGTTTTTTCAATTTGGCAACCTCCGGCAGCTATTTTATGTGAGAAAACCAAAAACACAATTTAACAAAAATAAATCCCAAAATTACTCTTAAAACTCTAAAAATTTATTTAAAATGTATGAAAATGAACTGAAAAATGTTGATTTTTTTAAAATCAAATTTCATAAAAAAGTTTCAAATATATATACGTTATTTAAAAGTTAGAAATTTTTTTTTCTAAAACCTAATTTTATGAAATAACTAGAATTTTTTAAAGTAGAACAATTTAAAATTTTTAAATCCTTTTAAAAAAGTTTAAACTAATTTGAAAATATAAAAATAATAACTTTGAAAATCCTTGAATTATTTAAAAATAATTTATAAAAATATAAAACTATTTAGGCGTCAGACAATTATTCATTTCAAATCATATTTTTTAAAATTCTAAAAATACCCTTAAAATTTTGAAATTTCTTTACAGAATTTGATTTTCTAAATACAAATAACAAAATAATTTTATATTTAAAAATATGAGTTTATGAAATAATTTAAAATTCTAAAAGAATAATTTAAGAATATTAAAAATTATTATTTTGAGGATTTTCAAAAATATAATTTTGAAAAATATATTTTCTGGCTTCGAATTTTTTATTATATTTTTATAGATTATCTTTTAAAAAATTTAAAAAATTTCAAAATTATTACTTCTAACATATTATTTTATGACTTTTAAATAAATCTTATATTGTTTTTCAAATTATTAAATCTTTTTAAAATAATTTCAAATTTTAATTTTTTTTAATCTAAAAAAACTCTAATTACAAAAAAATTGATTTTTTAAATAAAATTATTTTATGTATTTTAAAATTTTTATATAATTTTGGTAAATTAGTTTAAACTTTTTTAAGAAAATTAATTTTTTTTTTAAATAATTCCAATATTTTTCAAATAATTTTAAGATATTTTAAATAATTTTTTATAGTTTAAAAATAATTTCCATACTTTGTAAATAATATTTTAAAATATTGTTTGAAAATTTGTAAATATTCTCGTTGGAAATTGTTGTTAGAGGTTGCAAAAGTGAAAAAAGTATAGTTCAAGGTGTCACTGAAAAAAAAAAGTTTATTTTTCAATATAAAATCTCGCGCATATCACATATTAGAACATGATATTGACCTTATTATAATTGCATTAGCTATAAGGACATGAATTCGAATTTGAAACTATCATAAATGCATTAGCTATGAGCAAATGAATTTGAATTCAAAATGAGACATATATATTCCTTTTATGCTTACATTTAAAATTAATCCCACTTTTCATGGAATTAGATATTGATTTAGCTTTTTTTCCTAAAATTAAATCCCGATATCGAATTCAAATTTAAATTTGAATTTAAATTACACAATTGAAATTGTTGGAAAGTGGAGACATATAAAGGCATAATAGAGCTAAATTGCCATACACACTAAACTTCTCTTTTCCTGTACTCTCGCAACTATAGACGTATTTAAACATATGTACCATGATTTATGCAACAATACTAATATTTATATTAAATTGCACATAATTGATTACTTTTTTATTTTAAAAAAATTAATATTTCCTCTTTTAGTAATTTTGTAGATTTGGCGGGAAAACTCCACTTACTATAAGTGATGTACTTCTCTTTGTATATATATATATATATATATATATATAAGATTTTAATGGTTACCTCATTTTTGTCACCATGGATGGTTACCATCTATATATGTGTACTATTAAATGTACTTTTGTTGATGTTAAATGACATTTGCTGATGTGGCACCTCACTTTACCTATTATAGTGGGTTAAAAATAATTTTTTTGTTTTACTTTTTTTTTAATTCATCTAATAAGGTTCCTTAAGAATTTTTAGATTCAAAAGACCATTTTTTGGTATTTTAATAATAAGCAATTAATGTTAGTTTATTGAAAACACAACTCCATTTAATAACAAACATTTAATATTCAGTTTTGCTTTTAGTGTATTGAGAAAAAAGTGATTTTTTTTAATTAATTCAAATATACAATTAATTATTATGTTTGACACTATATAAGAGTAGTATTGGGTTCGTGTATATTTTTTATTAAAAATTGAGTACCCCATCCAATGAAACAAAAAGATAAAATAAAATTAAACAATAATAATAGTAATAGATAAATAAATTAATTAATTAATTAAAATTATAAGTAATTTTACGTAAATTATAAAATTTCTCATATGATAAAAGTGATTGTAAGTAAAATTACACTTATGATAAAAATATAAGGAAAATTAAAAAAAAATCATATTATTTTATGTGTGAATTACTTAGAAAATTAATATTTTCACAATATCCGTTTGACCCGATTAGTATAGTCAACAAGTATCCACTATTTGACTCGGTTCGACTTGTCGGATCAACAAGTACCCACTATTGACCCGTTTTGATTTATTAGTCCAACAAGTATCCATTTAACCCGATTTGACTTTCTGGATAAACTAGTGCCCACTATTTGAGTCGTTTCTCTTATCAGCTCGACAAGTATCCACTATTGGACCCGATTGGCTTATTGAGTCAACAAGTATATAATATTTGACCGGATTGGCTTATCGAGTCAACAAGTATCCACTATTTGACCCGATTTGACTTATTAGATCAACAAATACCTACTATTTGGCCGATTTCGACTTATTGGCTCAACAAGTATCCACTATTGGACCTGATTGGCTTATCGAGTCAACAAATATCCACTATTGGATCTCGATTGGCTTATCGAGTCAACAAGTATCCACTACTTGACCCGATTCGACTTATCGGAGCAAGTACCCACTATTTGATCTGTTTCGCCTTATCGGCTCAACAACTATCCACTATTTGACCCAATTCAACTTATCGGACCAACAAGTATCCACTATTTGACCGATTCGGCTTATCGGATCACTAGTACCCACTATTTGACCATATTCGGCATATCGGATAAACTAGTATCTACTATTTCACCCGTTTTGACTTATTAGTTCAACAAGTATCCACTATTGGACCCGATTGACTTATCGAGTCAACAAGTATCTACTATTCGACCTAATTCGGCATATTGAATAGATAAGTACCCACTATTTGACCCGTTTTGACTTATCGGTTCAACAAGTATCCATTATTGGACCCGACTTGGTTAGAGTTAATAAGTATCTACTATTTGACCCGATTCGGCATATTGGATCAGCAAGTACCTACTATTTGGCCCGTTTTGACTTATCGGCTCAACAAGTATCTAATATTTGACCTGATTCTGCATTATCGGATCAACATGTACCCACTATTTGACCTGTTTCGGCCTATCGATTCAACAAGTATCTATTATTGGACCCTATTGGCTTATCGAGTCAACAAGCATCCACTATTTGACTAGATTCAACTTATCGGATAAACAAGTACCCATAAGTTGACCCGTTTCGGCTTATCGATTCAACAAGTATCCACTATTAGACCTAGTTAGCTTATCGAGTCAATATGTACCCACTATTTGACCCGGTTCGACTTATCGGATCTACTAGTATCTACTATTGGATCTGATTGGCTTATCTAGCCAACAAGTATCCACTATTGGCTCGATCGACTTATCGAGTCAACAAGTATCCACTATTTGATCTGTTTTGGCTTATCGAATAAATAAATACCCACTATTTGACATATTTTGACTTATCGGCTCAATAAGTATGTACTATTGAACTCGATTGACTTATCAAGTCAACACGTATCCACTATTGGATCCGATTGACTTATCAAGTCAACAAATATTTACTAGTTGAATCGATTCGACATATCGGATCAACAAGTACATTCTATTTAACTCATTTCGACCTATCGGTTCAACAACGATCTACTATTGACCCGATTGGCTTATCGAGTCAACACGTATTGACTATTTGATTAGATTCACCTTATCGGATAAACAAGTACCCATTATTTGACCCATTTCAGCTTATCAGTTCACAAATATCCACTATTTAACCTGATTGACCTATCGAGTCAACATATACCTATTATTTGACCCAATTTTACTTATCGGATCAACTAGTATCTACTATTGGATCCGATTGGCTTATCGAGTCAACAAGTATCCACTATTGGACCCCATTAACTTACTAAGTCAATAAGTATCCACTATTTTACCTGATTCAACTTTTGGATCAACAAGTACCCACTGTTTGACCTGTTTCGACTTATCGACTCAACAAGTATTCACTATTTGATCCAATTAATTTATCGAGTGAACATATATCAACTATTTATGTTGATATCCTAAAAGAAAAAATTACACTTACTGTAAAATCTAAGAGAAACCTTTTTTAAAAATAAAATTACGAAAAAATTCGTAAAATACCTATAATAATTAAATTATTTTATGTGTAAATTACTTAGTAAGTTAGTAGTTTCACGATATCCGTTTGGTGAAATGGTAATCAAAATATTAATTTCAAAATTAAAAAAAAAAATCTATACAAATTAAGGATTCTAGCAATAGCCTCGTTTAATAAGGTTCAACAATTCAAAACCAACTACTGTGTTGACGGATGTTCAAAAATTTTAAGACCCTCATTTATTCTAAGTTTCTTTTTACTCGAAACACTAATCACGGTATTTAATGATGCTCACAAATTAATCTCCTCATTCTTTGAGAGGTATTTGTGTAAAACGAAATAGTAATTATCATATTTAATGATTCTCATCAATCAAGGTGTATGTAGTACATTTAATAAGGCTTGAGAATCAATAGTACCTACTAAAATGACAAAAAAAAAAAAGACATGGAATCTTTAATTTTAGGTTCCTTTAAATTTAATTCAAATTTTAAAAATAAATGACACATCATCATTAAAATTATGCCCATATAGATATATATATATATATTAATATCAGTCAAACATAATTTTTTTAATGGACAGTATTTTATTTAATATATTTACCCCATATAAGACGAAAAGACTTTCCTGCAAGACGTCTTGATCATGAACCCGAGGAAACCATATTCTACTAAAAAAAAATTACTTTTTCCATCTTCTATACTCGGTATAATTTTTATTTGAAATTATTATATATCCAAAAAAGAAAACTAAAAGTTGTCAGATCATTAAATAAATTTTAGTTACTTAATTATTTTTGGTTACCAAATATATATATGTATACACACACACACACACACACACACACACATATATATATATATATATATATACATATGAATGTGTAATTAATGATGATGATAAATTCTATTAGCTTTCAAATTTTAATTGGAATAGATGATTTTTTTTTAATATTATCTCCTAGTTTTCCTCGTAATAATCTCCTAATTTCATGAATAAAACTGTGGATAATTACATAAATTCCGCTAAATAAATTAAAGAAAAAATAAATCTGCGTAATCTATTGAACCCCATATTAGGCGCCTACATATTAGGCAATCAGAAAATTCAAAAATTCAAACTTTCAAAAAAATCTACTTATAGTAAATAATATATTTTGGAGGAAAAAATACACTTACTAAAAGTAGTGTACTTCTGTTATTATATATATATAGATATAGATTGATATAAATTATCATAAATGATTATCTATTTTATAAAGTAACTTAAATTGTATGGATCCACAAAGAAAAGATGAAAGATGAACTATGTTTGATTTGTAATATTATATGATATTAAGAATGTGATCACCACCATTGAACAAAAAAAAAAAATGTGATCACCACCATATATATAAACTTGAATGTCCTATAATTACCATTTTCATCATTTTTTTCCCTTAATAGAAAATTAAAATGTTGTCTTCAAATGAGCGTCTTGATATTTGCATTCCTATTGACTTCTATATTCCCGATCATCTGTATCATTAATTCTGGAAAATATCAGAAGACCTTGATATTTGTGGTACACGTGTTCGTGCATGCACTTTAGGACGCTTTAAGTGTTGATTTTATCATGTTTACGTGCATAATTCCGTGTATTTAGATCATTTAATGTTAATTGGGCAAGATAATACGTTTATTACGTAAGTGTGTTAAAACAGGTATTAAAAGATCGAAAAAGAGCATTGCGAGGCCAAGAGACAAAGAATTGATCAAGGCAAGAAGAGGAAAAGAAGATCTTTGCATCTAGGCCGAGACGGGTCATTTGATCTCGGCCTAG
>JAUEKW010136888.1:0-11412 GCA_032274785.1 Ajuga reptans
GGGATTGTATTCTATTAAGCAGGTTTCATTTTTGGTTAAAATAGCAACTAAGAGAATAAGCTCAAAATCGAAAACCGAACCGAAACCGAACCAATTGCAACTAAGAGAATAAGCTCAAAATCAAAAACCGAACCGAAACCGAACCAAAATAAATTGGTTCGGTTCGGTTTTAGAACACAAATCGGTTCGGTTCGGCCAGGTGGAAAATGTAATTTCGGTTTTCGGTTTTTTCGGTTCGGTTCGGTTTTCGACCGAACCGACCGAATGCTCACCCCTATAACTATTAACCCTGTACTTGCCGATATTCTTTCTTCTACTACTTCTTTTCGGGTTGTACTTTCTTTTTCACTCAAATGGGGTGGGGTATTAGTATTACCCACTTGAGTAGCATACAAGTTACCTACTTATTGGGCCTTCTGAAATTATTTTGCTCAGATTACAGACAAGTACAGAAAATGCCATATCGGTAATTCTTTGTTACTATTTGAGTAGTAACATATAGCGTGGCCATATAAGATCAAATATGAGAGCAGTAAGGCATGAGAAAGGCAACATTGACTGCCAGTAATCTTTACTTTTTTTTCCAGAAACGATAGAAATAATCATTCACATGATCAACGGGGCCCAAATGGTCCGTTTGAACCACACAAGTAATCCAAACGAAACCGGCGAGCCCCAGACAACAATCTCGAATGGGTGTTGGGTCCAAAACACTCCTAAAAAGGAGAAAATAACACTACAGGGGAAGACAAAACATTACCACAAGGGAAACTCCGCCCAAAGCAGCAAATGTAGTATTTCAGTCCTTTCTTATTCATTAAAACACAGATCTCACAGCAACTTTTTTCAGAAAAAGAAACCCAGAAATGTAGATCCACAAATATTAGGTCAGGAAATGTTATTCTTGTAGTTGCATGCACTAGCAAATACTTATTTTTTTGACAAGTAATCCTGGTCGCCAAAGTTCTTGCACCACATCTGGGAGGGAATCGGTCGAACCGGCATATGTGGACGTTGCTGCAATAGACTCTTCCATTAGTAAGAAATACATACATTTGCTGATTATATGTTAGGATAATGCAATTCTGATACAACATGCAACATAGACACTCAATGCAACCTATAATTCTCAAAATCTTGAAGACATTCGACATACATTACGACCTTTTTGTTTTAAAATCTATTCTCGAGAACTACTTTGTCAACTCTTCAAGATATGCTCCTTGAGATAAATTTTATTCCTGATTCCATATTACAGAGATAGCAGGTATATAAACATACTTTGTCATGAATTTAGCAATATTGTATTGAAGTACTAACAGAAAATCAATCCCTCATGATTTCACTGCAAAGAATATGTCTACTCTTGTTAACCTGACATGGTTCTGTGGGTCACGTAAAAATTCTGAGCTAAAACTCAAAGTGCACTGAGTGACCATATTACGTCGCCTTGCAAATAGAAGTCCAAACTTTTCCAGACTTTAGTTGGGACAAGGATCAGTGATTGACGCTGAACAAAAAATATAAGGGATGAGAAATCCCTTACACGCATTACAATCATCAATTACAAAGCATAGCACCAGTCTCTAACTACCGCTACATGAACGATTTTAAAAACTTTATGAGTCGATAACCAAAGAGCTACTCTATATTTTATACTCTAAAGACTCGCTAGAATTCTTTTGTTACTCTCTAACCAAATAGACCAATATACGACTGAGACTATAATCCCCCAAAAACTTTCCCCTTCTTGTTAATATGGCCACCCAAGTTTGCCAATAATAAATCTGATGCAGGAAGTGGTGCTGCCCACATCTGACAAGTTAATTCTAATTAGCAACACTTATCATGCATCCACCAGATTCCAATAGAATCTCTAATGATGCATCATACCCTAATGGGTTTCAACTTCTGACATAACACCTTGAGCCGCTAAAAGAATTGTCAAACAGATTAACATAAAAGCAAGTCCCAGAGCTTGCCGGTTGATGGGCCGAAGCAATAGACTATGATAACACAAGTAATCCCACGAACCATGATTAGCAACAAAATGTTCATTAGTAGTTGTGTTAGGAATTCCCAAAAGTAAGTTGAACAGAAATGTATTTTGATGGATGTCATATCTTCCGTCTTAAAAACATTGCTATCAATATCTGAATCAATTTAGATCTGATAATTTCTGAACAAGAATAGCCAAGAAGTGGAACAGATTGGATGATGGTGCCCACTAGCAGTTCTCACAACTCTACATAAAACCTCTTAAGGGGGCTCACTCTGCAGATTTTTGCTGAAGTACTTAATGTAATCCAATGTAGTAATATTTAAATTATGAATGCACAAAAGCTAAATTTCTTGCTTGATACTTTCCCAAATCATACCCAGTTTTGGCTATTGTAAATAAATATTTACGGGCTTCTTTTCATTAAAGAGCACTTCAATATAACTAACAAGCTGAAGCAAAAAACCAAGGTTGAAAGAGCTAATAACCAAATCGAGAACTTCATGAAAATAACATAGTTCACTCTCCTATAGTAACTATAAAAGTTAGTTATTATATAGAGCTGCTGGTATCCATAGACAGGAAACACAACCATCTATAGGACAACCCTCTGTGGGCATGAAGAACATACTGAGGCAAAGAGTCAAGATGTAGAATAGGGTCCATGAGAGAGCAACTGTTACACACCATGGATTAACATATTCGTTCTTTTATTACTCACAAGAAGTTAAACAAACAATATATAACTTTTGTTTAGTCTTTGTTATTGTGAAAATCATTTACACTTCTTTATAATGACCAACCAGACACTAGATTGAATTCAGTTCTTTCTTGAAATAAAGTAGAATGTACTTTTTAAGCCCCTAAACTCATGTTTTCTTTATGTAGCACGTGTACTTTTATTGTGTCCTATCTATTGCACCCTTTAACTCCACTTTCGCTCACATTGAGCCCTTTGAAGGCAATTCATTGAAATTTATATTTTTTATAGCCCTTAAACCCTAGAAAGTGTTCAATGTGATAAAGATTAAAGTTCAATGGTTTAAAAGTATTATAGAAGTACGAGGCCCTTGTAGCGAGGACTCGGTGGAACAAAAGTTTTGGAGCTTAACAATGCATTTTGTCATTAAATAATGTGACAACAAATAACTCCCCCAATTTTCCCCTTCTTCCCAATGAAATCCAAGACAAAACTCCCTTCCACAGCAGGTGAAGCAATCCCGGGTAACTAGAATCAGCAAAGCTTTTTCAATCCCATCCAATATGATAAGAACCCTAAACCGGTCAATTAGTTGAACTTATTACAACTTCTCAACCACCAAATTTCGTAAAATGCGAGGATTTACACAATTTCACTCCCTAGTCCCTACTGCTACCACAAAAATGCAAGAATGAAATTATCAGATCAACTAAATCGAAGGGAAAATCCTGTCTTTCTATAAATAAAAAAATTGATTAAAAATACCGCAAGAATACCCAAATGTTATAACACTCACAACCTAATTACTCAGTCAAAATTCGAAAAACGCATTAATCCAAAACCAATATAAAATTAATCAAATAATAACAGGGCGCACCTCGAGCTCGGCGGATTTCATGGCGATGGGAATGCAGACGAGGACGATCCCAAACATGGCGAAAGCGGTGTTGCGCTTCCAGTGCTTGGGACGGCAGTTGGGTCCACCTGTGAAGCTCCACACTTTGGCCCTAAAATCTCCGCCGTGGGCCCCATCTGCGTGGTGGTGCTCTCCTCCTCCACCCATTTGCTATACAATTTCAGCTTCTAGTACTGGAGACTGCAAATCGCTAACCAGATATGCAATTAGGAAAATCGATTGGTTCTGTGCTTGAAATGTGTTTGATCAGATTCAATTTATAGGTGATTCCTTTTTTGTCTTAACGGGTCTGGATCTGTGAAGGTTATTGGGCCTAGTCTAATATTTGGGCCCAATCTGATACTATTTATTAAAATTATGATTATGTTATTGTTACAACTTACAAGGATGACAATTTTTTTTCTTTCTATTTTTAGGGTAGAAGATGACAAAATTATTAGTATATAAATTTCAAGAAATATTATTTACACTAATGTAAAAATAAGCAAAAATGGTGTACAAACAAAATTATTAATAAAAAATGTCGTATGTACTTGACTGACAACCTTGCTACTCAATGTTTTAATTATTTTTTGATGTGACTGACTTACGAGTTACAAGTTGCACATATGTAATTGATCTGATGGTTAACATTAAAAGTAATTGGATTTAAACAATTATATCAATACGATGTTCTACTATAGAAAAACCTTAAGGTTGTGCTTTGATATGACTTAAATGGGTAACGGAAAAATCTTGACTTTGAAATCTTGGGACGGCAAACTACTGATGCTATCGTGAAATTGTAAAATTGGTATGATATTATGTAGGGTAGAATTCTATTGCAAATATCAAATTAGTACTTACAAACTGTGTATTTTTTATGTTATAATGTGAAAATATATGTTGGAAAATTAATAAGTAGAGAGATAAGGAGTGAGATTATTGAAAAATGAAAAAGTAGATAAATAATGAGCGATGTATGTAATAATATAATATGATTTTGATAGAAACACGATTCAGTCTCTAAACTCAAAACAAACATAGTTGAAATGTAAAATTCGTCCTGAAAAAATCTGAAAAGAAACAACTGTACCCTTATATGTCCCGTCTCTTTCTTTTTCACATTTCACATGAGCCCGCAAGGGACAACCGCACCCTTATATCTCCCGTCTCTTTCTTTTTCCACGTTCACTTTATTTCTCAAATTGGAATTTCTTTTGACAATTTTGTATTGAAAAAGATTATAGCAATTTGTGATTTGTTCCGAACTTTTTTTTTAAAAAAAAAAAGTTTCCCCCTATTATTAAAATAAAACTAACGTTTTTGTTTCTTATGATGTTCTTTAGGTATAATATATCAAATTAAATATCTTTTCACGATCTTTAACTTGACACGCATATTGCATATTTTAAGGTTATTGCATTCGACAAATGCAGCTATATTTTGGTTGATTTTTTAGATTAGAAATGTGTATTTAATGTGAGTTGGATTATTTATATTGGGTTTTGACTGGAAATAAAAATTAATTCAATATTTTTGTAAAACAAATTTATTAAATAATTTTTGGAATTTCTCTATACTATAAATATATTTTTTATTCTTTAAGTCTTGAGTTTATTCTATAAATATCTATATCTTTATTTTTACTAATATAATAAGAAAATAATTTATAAAATAACAGAATATTAAATTTAAAATAAGTAATTATATTGTTTGATTATTGAGCTTTAATTTGAGTATTCATTATGAAATTGAACTATTCATATTGAATTTGAATTTAAAAAAAGTTATTAGGAAATAAAAAGTTATTAAATAAGTAACAAAAGTTTAAATTATAAAAAATATTGAATTTTTCATTTTGTTTCATTAAATTATTTGATTGGCTTTTTGCTTTTAAATAAACATGTTTCATATATTGAATAACATACAATTTTTTACAATTGTTCTTATTGTAGTACAAAAGGGGGAGTTAATATAATATCTTCCTGTGCAGGGGCCCTATTCTAAACTTGTTCCAGAAAGTACCACCAAAATTTTAACAGCCACTAATTTATTTTTTTGAATATCCTAAAATTTTCTTCATACCTAAAATCAAACCATCATTCTCACCTAAATCTACATAAATTAATATCTTGTGCGTTTTTCGCCATTATTTTTGTCAATTTTCGCCGTGTATTAGGTTTTCTCGGAGGGGATTTTCCGGCAACACAGGAGAAGAAGACAACATTTGCTTTCAGAAGAAATTTTTGTAAGATCGGACGTCAAGCGACACACTTATATATGTAATATAGTCTGTTCCTGAATCAAATTCTTATTATATTAGGAAATTTTTTAATTTGTTTTATTTGGAAGGATAGGAAAATTATATTACAAGCTTGCTGGAAACAGAAGAATTGAGGATACATTCGATTGTATATTTACTATTTAGATACTTCATTTTTTTTATCTTAAATCATTTGCTGATTGTATGATCTATCATTTCGTCTTTCTGAAATGGTGATCTTGATTCAGTCATTCTATCATATTTTCGACGTTATTTTGTTCGCCCCAAATGCATTTTTTTTTTTACCTTGATCCCTTGATGAATTTATCTACATTTGTGTGATGCGTCCCACTTTTAATTTTCGGCAGTTGTGCAATTTATTTGTAAAAAAAATGTGTATCTTGATTTTTTCTTGCTGAGATATTTGTTGAAATTCAAAGTTGGTAAGATGCTGATGAAATGCATAAATAATAGTCGTTGATGTGTTTCATGTTTGATTAATTTTCCATTGGCTTGACAATATGATCTAATAGGCATTTGTGCTTCTTGTTGCAGTGTCACCAGTTATAAGTTTCTGCTTGTAGTTTCTGGATGCAGAGGATTATCGGATTGCTGATATGAATAAGTATTTTCTCTTTAGTTCTTTCTTTATGCTCCTTGATTGGGATTGTTTTCTTGTATGGTTTTCATTATGTGGTTGTTTGTTGGTTTTATCGTAAATGAAAATGATATGATGACGGGCATGGTTCTAAACTTTTTGGTGTGTCTCTTGTTGGTGATAAAGACACATCGTGTCTTAATGTTGCTTGAAAATACTCATGTTATTTGAAATTAACACGGAGTTTTCACTTTTTAAGAGTTAATTTAATATCAAACTGTGAATTTGGTGGTTACTGGTGCCAGAATAATTGGTTAAAATGATTGACATCTCGTGGGAGCATATGCTATATACTTGTGTTGTTAACTCTTTTATATTCACAGTGTTGCAATGATATTTGCAGATTGTTAGTGTATTGAAGTTTTCTTCGCATGACTTTCAATTATAGTCCAATGGCTTGGTGATTTTTATTTTTGTCTTCGTTAAAGTTATACTGATACTGGCTATTTTATTTGGTGTGCTAGGTCACGAGTGAAATGGGATGAAGCTAATTTGGGGGAAATCGAGGCAAATAAACCAGTGAGGCAGAAAATTACTGAACCTAAGACACCATATCATCCCATGATTGACGATGATGGTATGCTATGAGTTGATATTAGATTTGCTGTTACATTGTTTTTGGTTTTGAAATAGATTTCTTGCAAAATTATTTTTAATCCTTTGTTTTAATCATGACCAGTGATCCTGGGGAAACCTGTTGATGTTTCATTATTTCAGCCTGTGTTGTTTTAGTCGTACTTCTTTGTTTCTAACTAGCTGTGTAGAAATATAGCTGGAGGATTTATTTTATCTATATATGTAGTACATATATTTTTTTGTTTATTTATTTACTTTTTTTTAGAATAACTTTTTTGGAATTATTTGAGTGGAAGTCTGGTGTTTTGACTTGGTCTATGGACTATTATTAGGTTTATGAAAACAAATGTGCTTAGAAGGATATGAGGAGTGAGGCCGTCGGGTTTTTGTTTGGGGGGGGGGGGGCAAGAATAAGTAATATTGACTATTTATTAAACTAATGCTTATTTTGCTAAATTACTGCAAATAGGCTGCTCTGTTTTCATTCTAATTTGGTGGTGTAGGAGAAATTGGAACAATTTTTCATTCATGGGGTCCCAGGATACCTTAAGACTGTTTGGTTATCAAAATAAAATCTCATTTTCACTTTTTTATCAAAAAATACCATTGAATTTGTGATTACTTTTGGAATAAATTTTCAGTTTGGTCAAAATATACAATTCACTTCATCTATTTATTTAGTTATTTATTTATTATTATTAATTTTTAATAATGTGTATTTTACATTTTTTCAGTTTCCACCTTACATCATCTTTTCTTAGTATTCTCTTTTCCACGTATGGCCAAAACGACAAAATCCAACTAGATATCAAAAGTAAATTTTGAGTTTGATTTGACCACAATCTATTGCTTTATATGTTTTAAGAAACTGAGTAAGACCCACTTCGCCTATTTCTTCACTAAGGCAGACCCACTTTGCGTATCTTTCCTGAAGTAAAATTGCAGTTCTATACTACCATGAGCTTAGGAATAGACAAACAGAAAGAACAGAATTTCTCATGCATTCACTTTGGATCTGCTGCTGCTGCAGCTGCAATCCTTCGCGAGATTCATTCCTGTAGATATGAAAATTACCCGTAGTTTTTTTTTTCTTTTGGGGAAGGGGAGGGGGTTAAGGAAAGTATTTTGCGTGAGAGCCAACAAATAAAGGAGGATTTTTCTGAGATGAGAATGATTGAATGTTGTGATTTAGGGTAATCTCCTTTATCTTGTGAGTGATGTTTCTATTCCTTTTTTCCTGCCCACTGTTTTAGTGTCAGCAATGAGTTGTTATATATTTATTTATTTGTTCAGGTTTGATAACTTTTGAAATTGTGGAAAATGTATATAGCAGCATCACCTCTACTTATTTTGTAGGATCTTTATCTCCTATAAGAGGGGGAAGGGGGGAAGATGGTTTCGAGAATGCTATGCATGCAGAAGCTATACGTTCAGCATTGAATGATGTAGCTTCCTCTAGCAAAACTGACTCCAATGACTCTGGCTGGACTTCGTCTGAAGATGAAGCAGATGCAATGGAACAAGATGGACAAGGTTTGTCTAATCTGCTTTTCCTCTATTTATTTTTGTATATTTGTCTTGTGAGAATCAGAGAGTTTTATCGGAAGAATTCCCTCAACCCACAGTTCATAATTGTATTAGTGCTTCAATATATACAGTGACGAGACAGACATTTCGTCAAGGGGGGCTAATTAGTGATAGATTCAAGAGTTCGTCTCACGGGAAATGATTTTTTTTAATTAAACTCTAAAGTGAGGGGGGCAAAATTTTACCAAATATAGGGGTGAACATTGAGGAGGTAAGGGGTGAACTCTTTATATGTAGGTCTGAAATTAAAAACACCTGTTAAATTACATATAAATTTAAAATCTAAAGGGGACGACAGTCGCCCCACCCCCTAAATCTGTCTGTTGGCCCAATAATCAACTTTATAAATAAAACTAAAATCACTAATGATATTATTAAAATCAATATTCATTTACATCTTAAAGTTAAAAAATGAATAATTAAATACAATTGCATTCTAATGTTTCTATTATTCTTTTTTGTAATTTCTATGTGTTATCTCTTTTCCTATAGCTAAAAAATACATTCACTGATTACTAAATAATTATTCAAGTTTACCTGTAAGATTATTTCATTTATATAATTAATTGTATTAAAATTGACAAAAATACTCCTATATAATAGTGAAATTTCGTGGGGCCACGGGGGGCCAATGCCTCTTTGGTCCAACATAGCTCCATCATCGCGCATGTGTGTGTGCGTGTATGTATGTGTGTGACTTCCTAAATCTAACTAGTGTTTAGATGCAACCTTATCAGGTGGCGATTCCGAGAGACAGAGGAGCTTTAGGGAACATAGGAGAGCTCACTATGATGAATTTCACAAGGTTAGGGAGCTTCTTCAAAAGGGTCCATTTCTTGAAGACGAGTCTGATGAGGAGGCCAGGGATAACGGCAAGAAGCATCGAACAGTTGATTCATCTATAACTACTGGTGTCAAAGACATCGACATTGAGGACGACTCCTCGCAGCCAGCGAATGGATCTTAATATCATCAGTAAGGTTGGTTTGTTGCTTTGCTGGTAACTCCCGAAACTTGTGCTTGCAGTTTTGCAACTTGTACATAGGCGTCTGTTGACCCGCGATAACAGAAACTTCGTTTAATGTATACCTGCAGTTGTTGAAAGGGACCTGTTTTTGGGCTGCTTGTTCAATAAAACCATTGAGTCATCTGTAATTTAGTTAGAATTTAGAAGTTATGTTTAGAAATGTCTGTGTTAGTAATTTTGTTCAGAATAATGTGTGTTAATTGAATAGGATTTACTTGTGTTGTGCCAGTGAATTGAATAACCTGTCCAGGCTCGCAAAGAATCTACTCTTGGAAGGTAATATAACACCGTTTTGTTGCCTAGGACTAGTTTGGTAGCCTTTATAGGATTAGAATTTAAATAAGCTTGTATTTGGATTAATATTTTACCTGTTTGGTAGCCTAGATTACTGATGGTTGATGTTGTTTGGTAGGGGTATAATATATTATGAACCATATGGGAAATACAAAAATATCCCCACTAACATTTTAATATGTGGGTTAGTGTTCGTTCAACCATATATTGCTAATCTAGTCACACGCTAGATTAATAATGCGAAGAGGAGTACTGATTTGCAACGGGTCCTAACTTCAGCTTGGGGTCATGTGCCTAACTACCAAACAACTAGATATAAATAAATTAACCCCTCAATAAGGCCTAATAAGACATACCAAACTAGCCCTTATTATTAGGGTTAATATTATTTTGCAACTTGTATTATGAGCTATTTTTCGTTTCTCACCAAAACGTAATTTTTTTTTTCCCTTATTACAATGTGAAATATGCATTTTTTTTTTACTTTGCAACCTCTGGCAGCAATTTCTGGCCATGGAAAATTAAAAATATTTAAAAATTATAAAATTGTTTAAAAAATCAGAAATAATTTTGTAAATTCTAAAATTCATTTAAAATATAAAAATGTTAACTGAAAAAAATGTTTTGAATTAAAAATTAATTTTCACAAAAAAGTTAAAAAAAATACAATAATTTATGGCGAGAAAAATAAAAAAAATATTAAAACATTTCAAAATAAAAAAAATTGAAAATTATTTTGAAATTTCTAAGATTCATTTTAAGATATGTGAGAGCATCAATGGGATGTTGGAATTAATTTTTAAATGTCATGTGCACCAGGTGCACATAAGCTGTTGGAATTAATTTTTAAATGTCATGTGCACCAGGTGCACATAAGCCTTATTGTGCACCTGACCATTTATAGAAAGTCCCCCAAACCCGTTGACCCGCGCGCGATCCGCTTTGACCCGTGGGCCGCATTTTTTTTAATTAGTTTACATCTAGAATCTGAATTACGCAAGCGGCAATTTAGCTTCACTTCGTGGTGCGGCTACGATATCTCACCAATTGACGGCGTGAAAATGTCCTAGGGTTTGAGCAGTGACATGGGAGTAATTGGGGGTCGCCATTGATTACGGTGGAGATCAATGAAGCTTCAATCAAGAGAAGAAACGAACCACCGTCTTCTACTGCGGGCCGTCCATTCCTCATACGGTTCGTCGAACATGTCAATCGACGACGACCCACCTTCTCCACAACCGCCCCAACAACCCCTCTCCTTCATCATCTTCAATGTCTCGAAGAAGGAATCAGTATGCTGTTTTAGAGCCAGCAGATTTCTAGTGTATTCAATCTCTTCCCCTTCAGATCTTTCCAGCTCTTCCTTAAGGGACAAGAATACTTCATAAAAGTTTTCGATTTTCTCCGGAA
>JAUEKW010136899.1:0-11408 GCA_032274785.1 Ajuga reptans
ATATTTAATTCATTAATAATTTAATAAATTTTAATTAATTCAATAATAAAAAAAAATTACCTTTCAATTTATTTTTTATTTTTTCATTCTTGATTTTTTTTTAAATTTTTTTAAAATTTTTCTAATTTTTATTTATTAATTAATAAATTAGTAATTAGTAATTAAATAAATAATAATTAATTAGAACTTAGAAGGGTAAAATAATAATAAAAAGAGAAAATCTGAGGTCGCTAGAGGTTGAACACGTGACCTTAGGGACTCAAATACACAATTTGACCAGTAGAGCTACGTAATTTATGGTACAAATTATAAATGATATAATTATATATCCTTTAAAATTCGATAAAATATAAAGAAAACAATTGTGCTAGACAGGATTCGACCGCTCAACCTCCTACACTGAAGCAGCGCCTAACCACTAGGCCATCTACAACCACTTGTTCAAAAACCTAACCTTATATATCTATATGAACCATAATTTGCGGTTTAAAAAAAAAATAGCACGACCCACGGGTCGCGAAACGGGTCGGATATGGGTAAATGGAGCGCGAAACTTTCTATAAATAGCCAAGTGCACAATAAGACTTATGTGCACCTGATGCACACAAGTTTTTGCCTTTTCCAAATCCCTTCCTTTTCCCTCTACCCAAGTAGAGAAAGCTCTATTCAAAAAAAAAAAAAAACATAAACCTAAACCCACCAATTTCAATGATCCTCTACCTAAATTTTTAGGTACAAGCATTTCTCCATGCTAGCATGGCATCATCTACCTCTTTCTTGGGATGCTCTTATGCTGGATGCACTAAAATGTAAATTAAGTATATTTTTGTGAAATGATAAAGTAATTTATGTTGGATGGACTAAAATGTAAGGTGTGTTTGGATAGGTTTGTGGGCAAACCCGTTGAGGAAAATTCAAATCCATTCATGTAATTGTTTAAAGGTTTGAAGACAAACTTTTTACACTTTTTTATATTCCACAATTACTTTATCTCAGTTAACAGTATTACAGCAAACTTTAGTCCCAACCAAACACAACGGAGTATATTTTTGTGAAAGGAAAGAGTAATTTAGTGTATTAAAACTGAGAGCGTGAAGTCAAAAAATAGTCATGGTACTAATCGACTCGGTTTGATTTTCTTTACCTTAAAAAATTAGTTTTGACACCTCAGTTTTCAACTATTTATCATTCTCACTTCCCTCTGTAATCTCTCCGGCGATGATATGCGGAAAATCCCGGTCGAGGTGGCTGGACCGGCTGCGGACCGCAAAAGGCTTCCCGGAGGACAGCGTCACCGATCTCGAACAATTCCTCCAGAACCCTATTTCTCCGGCTCCTGAAGTACCAGACCAGAAACCGAATTCCGTCTCAGTAGATTCAACTCAAAATGAGGATAGACAATTGTTCAATATAATGAGCAATGTTCTCAATGAGCTATTCAATTTTGGGGATAAATGCAGTAATTCAACAAAATTGAAAAAATCCGCTCGCAAACAGACGAACCCTAGGATTTGTGCATTTTCCAATAATGGAATTCATGAGAACAATAATGCGGCTCCGGGGAAGGTGACACTGTTGAGGAGTGGAGACAGTAACAGTGGAGTGGAGGGAGTGAAAGAGGTCGATAAATGGGAAAATGGAGGGGATGGCGTCGCAAGGGATGGTAATTTGGTGGGATTTTCGCGGACAGAAGTAATGGTTATAGATACGAGCTATGAGTCGTGGAAATTCGAGAAAATGTTGTACAGGAAGAAAAATGTCTGGAAAGTAAGAGATAAAAAGGGGAAGAGTACATTTGTTGGGAGTAAGAAGAAGAGGAAAATGACTGGGGGCACACAGGAGGATCAACATGGAGGGAAGAAGTTGAAGGTCGATACGGAGGAAGCGAGTCGAGAGCAGAGTGGTATACCATTGAATGAAGTAAGTTTAGTAATTATTGTTGATTGCAGTTCAGTATCATATTTCAGTTCAGTTGTAGTTGCTTGCTGATATGCTGTTTCTAGAATATATAGTGAATTGATTGTTTTGTTTACATTGAATGAAGTAAAGCTGAGTGGTTAATGTTGTTTATAGGTTCTGATCTTAAGTTTATTGGATTGTATTGGTTTAATGATGTGTTGTTTAGGCATATATGCAGTAATTTACATTATGTGTTGTTCTGATCACTATCACTATGTAAGGATACTCTTTGCTTTTGATACTGGTAATAAAAGCCGCGTTATGTGCCTTATTTTGGTTCATGCAGGTTGTATGCTTGTTGTTAGTAGTTCAGTATGATACAAATCAAATAAACTTGACAATCTGTGTGGTCATCTTGATCTATCGTGGCTGTTAATTGTGTCTTCTTTATCAGGAACTTTGTAATGCATTCTTGAAACCAAAAGATTTTTCTTTATGATCCTCTTTTAGTATTTCTAAAAACTTTAGGGCTAAACTGCAGTAATCATGTTTCCCTACCTTCTTAAAGTGTTTCATTTATCTTGCAAGGTTGAATATTTATTGTTAATTTGCCTATTATTATTCGTTTCCACCCTGATCAATTGATAAATCTGTGGATTGTTATGAAGCGAGAACTTACAGTGGTATAACAGGCTCCAATTATTTGATTATTCTCATGGAAAAAGAAAAAGAAAAAGAAAAGAAGCTCCAATTGCCGCGCCCCTCTAATCAATCATATTGGATTTTGTCATATTTGTAATTCTTTCCGTGAAACACTGTATGATGGAAATTCTTACGGTGTCATATGTGTTATTTTATGTATATAATTTTCCCTTTACAGTGCCTTGTTCAGCTTTATACCTTTGTATCTTGAGATTTCATAATTTAAGTTATGATCTATTGAAAAAAATGTTGTGTAATGTTGTGCTTCCTGAGTAATTACATCATGGTATTGCAAAGGAAAATAGTAGAGCATATGCATGTTCATAATGGTGACCTTAATTATACGTTTGATCTTTATACCTGGCTTGTTATATTTCCCGTAGGTATATCTTCAGACGAACACATCAGAAGTTGATGATAAGGCCCCAAACAAAGATGTTGGAGCTCTAAAAAAGAAGCAATCAGACTTGTAAGAGAGATGCACCTCTCTTCCTTTCTTCTTCGTTTTTTTCCTCAGAACTTCCTTTTATTTGTTATTCTTGGTTTTCCAGGAACTTAGAAAATGGAAGCTCATCTGTTATTCTTATTAAGAGCATACATACAAGTACGAAAAATAGAACAACCGTCTCCAAAAGCTGTCTGAAGTTGAAACAGAAGAAAACATGAGGATGCTATTTGCTGATTCTGGTGTACAAGGTACAGGTAGTCTAAGCTACAAAATTGAATGTGATACACTCTCTCGACAGCTAAAACTTGCTTGCTTTTAATATTTCTTTCTTTTTCCTGCCTTACTTTTTTCTGGGATACTAAAATTGGATGCCTCATTGTTTAGTGCATATAAGATTCCTTGTAACTATGCAATTGTTGCTAATTTGACATTAATCGTGTATGCAACTCTTGGTAATCCTTAAGTAACAGCTGATAGATTTTGTGATACATGTAGATATCATATAGCCTTTAAATAATGAGAATTGACTTTTATTTAATATACACATGAAAATTCCTATTATATCTTTGGTAAACTAAAAGACTTTAAATACAAAAGATAATTTTAATAATCATTTAATCAAAGAAAATATATAGGGAATGACAATTGTAATGTGTATGAGTGAGGGATCAATCACTGTGGAAATGGTAATTGCATTGTTGCTGCTTGGTTCAAATTCTACAATGGTTTTGTGTTGTCTAAGGAGTAATGAAAATGAATCCTAGCAAAGAATGATGTTTGAGACTAATTAATCAAATTAGGTAATGATTAACTTATTCTAATTTCTAATTTTATGTACCTAGCATGATAAATGAAAATCGGTCCTCCTTTATTCCCATTACCTACCCCTAATTTCTCCAACCAAACGTGCCCTAAGTATGCTTTAATAAGGAAATAAGCTTATATCATACCAACTGCAGGCTACTTCTAATGTCTTTCGAGTCCAGGCGTTGGGGCGCACGTGGTTATCCCCGTGTTTGACAATTGTAGGTGGGTCTAAAGGACTCAACTATAATGAGTTCTCGGTTATAAAAGAAAAATAGTAAAAAGATTATATTCTTTAGGCATCCTAAAAAAAGCAAGAGAAACCAATAATTTTTATGAGACATGAGAATATGAAACTTATTATTTAAAAAGAAATAATTACTAAGCAAAATAACGAACAGGACAAGCATTAAACAGTTTGTATATATCTATTTTTTTTTTCGATTTAGGATTTTGATCCTCATTTCTCTTTGCTAAATTCCGGAGAGAGACAAGTTAGTAAATAAATTTAAAGAGATGCAGTTAACTTGCACACCTTTTTGTAATCAAGCATCGATATCTTTCCGAATTTTACCGAAAATACACGTCTTAGGTGTTTGACTAAATTTATTTCAAATATTTTATAAATTTTAATATTAAGTTATTTCAAGAACTTACAAGATATAATTCTAAAGAGTTTATAAGTTAATAAAGTATTTAGATAAAAAATTTATAAACTTGCAACTGAATAAAGTGATTTAGATATAATTATAGGGACTAATTTGAAATCCACTATTAAACACAGAAAAATGTATGTATTATGTGTGGGGTGTGTGAAGTGTGTCAGGTGCATGTGAAAGAAGTGTGTAAAGTGTATATAGTGCGTGTGAAGAGTGTGTATTAGTGTATGTGTGTGTAGTATGTGAAATTTAGGTGTATCTTATAAGTTTTAAAAATAAGATGAACTAGAGGAATTTATTATTTTTGGAAGTTATAAACTCTAAAAGTTATTTTTACATCTTATAAGTTATTTAACATCTTATTTTATCAAATATATCTAAAGAACTTATAAACTCTCAAACATCTTATAAAATATTATGAGAAACTTATAAGTTTAGCTAAACGCGCTCAAGAAAATTTAGAGAATTCATTTCTAGGTTGCATGCTGATTTGAGATGTAGGAATTTTCCCATGTATGGAAGAAGCCACATTTAGCACTCGCTCATAATTTAGCAAGTTGTGTACAATATACCCAAATAAATATGTTTAACAAGCGCGCTCTTTATATATATATAAAAGGTCCTTTAAAATAATAAAAACATATTTAAAACCTAAAAACATAACACTTAAAAACCTCTAATCAACTAGGTACCCACCTATAATTACCAATAAATGCATTCAATAATTTGAACAACATCACATAACTAGCTAAAACTAGGTTAATTGAATCAAATGTGTTGGCTCAGCTTGATTATCATTTGAAAAAATATTTCTTTTTTTCAGAAGTTGTTTTATCATTTTAAGGAAGTATCAATTTTTCAAAGTGTTGCAGATAAAAGTTTCTACTTGTTTCCTTAAAATATTAATTTTTTTTTATCATTTTTTACGTTTACATTAGTTTTTACGAGAATAAAAAAGTTAAATAATTATAATAATAATACGAAAATACAAAAGAAGAGGACGAAGCGTACAGAGGGCAGCCTGAGCCTATCCATCTTCCAATCATAATAATTCATCAATGGCTGCCAATCCCTTTGCTCTTCCCCTCAATTCTCGAGTCCGAACACCGTCGTTTTACTTCACAACTTCTGCCTTCACCCATTTCCCCCTCACTAACTTCTTTTCTTCTTCTCTCCGCCAAAAATTCGTTAGCAGTCATCTATGTCTCAGCTGCCGCTGCGGCGCTCTCACTATCAGTAGCAATCACACCACATCTACGCTCACGGATTCCGGTATGTCAACATAAACCTAAATTTAATTCGATTTATCTCTTAATTGTCGTAATTTGCGATCCTTTGTTTAATATGGGATAGGTTTGATTGTTATTTTTCTCTTTTGCTTTTTCAAATTTTTAGGTATAATGCTATTTCCGTTATTTCATGAAATGGGATTCAGTGACAAAGAAACTGAAGCAATTATGGGTACAAATGCAGCTATTAGATTTACGCCCTTTGAATCTATTCGTAGTAGAATTCGGTTATTGCAGTCTGCAGGATTAAACGGTCCTGCTCTTTCGAAATTGATTGCTAAACGGCCAGGTATATTAACATCCGAAGAAATTGGCGCACTATTGAGCTTCATAGCCAACGATAGTAATTTGGAATTGAAAGGGAAAATTGAGCCGAGCCAGATTGAGCGGCTGTTAAATGCAACAGACCCTAGATTTCTGTTAGGATTTGAGACGAAAGTGAGGCTATTGATTCAATATGGTGTTACCAAAGAAAAGCTTGTCCGTGTGCTCAACACTGTTAATCTGACCAAGGCATTTTGTCTTAAACCTTTGGAAGAGATGGAGAGAATGCTCGCTTTTCTGCACCGTTTTGGAGGTGTAGACTTGATCCTTCGTAGACCTGCCATTCTTAACTATGATCTGGACACTCATTTGATCCCAAGAATTGGGTATATTTTGGAGTTGAGTGGAGGTGATGAGGATGCAACTAGTACGGTTTTGCATAAGTTCCCATTCGTTTTGGCCTATACTGTGGATCATTTGAAAGACCATGTAGAGTTCTTGAATTCGTATGCTGGTTTGAGCCAAGAAGAGATTTTCAGGATTGTTCTCGTTTATCCAGGTTTGTTTAGTGCCAGCAGAAAGAGGAAGTTGCATCCTAGAATCGATTTTCTAAAGCAATGTGGTTTGAGTTCAAATGACATATTTAGGTTTCTGATCAAAGCGCCTCTGTTTCTTAGCCTGTCGTTTGATGAGAATCTGGCGAATAAATTGGTTTTCTTAGTGAAGATCGGGTATGAGAACAGAACCAAGGAATTGGCTATGGCAATGGGGGCTGTTACTAGGTGCAGCTGTAAGAATCTACAGGAGGTGGTTGGAGTGTTGTTGAGCTATGGATTAACTTGTGAGGACATTCTGGATATGAGCAAGAAACACCCGCAGGTATTGCAGTATAATCATGAATCTTTAGAGGAGAAGTTGGATTACTTGATTGATGAAATGGGTCGTGAAGTTGGGGAGCTCTTGTCTTTCCCTGCGTTTCTTGGCTACAAGCTTGATGGTCGTATTAAACATAGGTATGAAGAAAGGAGGAAGATTTTGGGTGAAGGGATGTCAATCAATAAGCTGTTGAGTGTTTCTGTGAAGACATTTTCGACCAAGAATAAGAAGAAGCCACCTGTGAGCACAATTCGTGATCTGGGTAAAATTGAAGGTAAGTGAGGATTGATGACTTTGTTGCTAAACTGATTTACAGAAGCCATGCAAAAACGAGTGCAAATCATTACTGATGATTGGGATGCATGAATATTCAGAGATAAAATTGAGATAACTGGCAATCAATTAAGTTGTGCCTTCTGCAGGAGAATAGCCTATAACCTACTTTCGACATTTGTATGCTGATATGGATTTGGTGGTGTTGTAATAACTTTGAAATTAGCATGGGAGTGCCAGTAGGAGATAGGCGATTGTTTATATGCTAGTGGAGAGAAGTTGTAAACCGATAACCGGGTGAAGATTATTTCGTAAACTAGACATTCAGTTTTTTATGTTTTGATGATTCTTTATCATAATGTTACAGTGCTTGTATTAATGTCAAGTGAATTAAAGTGACACTTCAATTGGAATGCAAACCAAAAAAAACTTGCAGTTTTGGTAACAAAAGCTGGAGACCTAGTACAGATCAAAGCCTTCAACCTGTGTTTAAGCTGTTGTGTCGCATTCCTGCTCAAAACGAGTATTGTTGCACTCAACACTTCCTCAAAAGCGATTTCGCATGTTCATAATTTCAATTCTTAACACAACAGCTCCTCAAAAACCTACGATACTGCTAATATCAAAGAACTTCCTCTGTTTCACCATTTCCTTTGGGAATAATAAGCCCGTAGCCTCCAGCTTCTCTTTTGTACACAATGTAAACCTCACCTGACAGAGAGCCAAAACCAACGCATTGAGTTCGTTTGCAGTGGAACCTAAAAGATAAAACACAGGAATAGAGCTACATAATACTTACCGTTTTCTTCATTCCGAAAAGCATAGAAGTCATGATCCACATTTTCCAGCTGCTCAATTGCCTCACTAACAGTTAGAGGGGGCATTTCAAAGTACTTTGTGCGAACAATCTGCAAAGCACGTGTATTAAGTCGACCCACAAAATACAAAGGCTACTGTTCGCTCAAGGCCAAGTTTGCTCTAAGTAGTTTGTTTGACTGCACTATTGAAAGTCCAGAATCCATGTGGATTCATAAGCTGATCAGAGTTCTCAACTTCAATAAGTTAGAAGGAGATTACGATTAGTTTCCAACAACAGGTTACTGTCAAAAGGGTTGGATACTCAACCATTATAGGCTAAGTGCCAAGGCTTCGTCATCCTCCTAGGCTTACCCAAGAATAATCAGAGTAAATAAAGCTAAACAAAATCAAAGCATTAGCATTATATTATAAGTATGTTATCATACTTTTTCCCCACCATAAACATGAAGCATATCGCGACAGGAAAGCATTACAAGAATAACTAAACATATAACAACGTGTAAAACATCAAGGAAAAAACTAAGCACTACAAAGTCAATATTAATGAGAAAAGAGACAGCTTACAATGTATGCATAACAATTTAGATATTCACAAAGTAAGGAAAGAAACCTCATGTGTGATGTCTTCTTCTTGTTCTTCATCTCCATCAGTAGGAACTTCGTCTATAGTCAGTTGACCCGGTTCACGAACTTTGAGCCTGTTAAAACCCTTCATATGCCGACCATGGTCCGAGTCTTTCTCCTTAATCTTCCTTAACTTTCTTTGGATAACCGATGACGCTAGATCAATACTAGCATACAGAAACTCGGCATCAACTTCTGCTCGAATCACACCGTGTTTTTTCGTGAACAAGGTGACCTAAAGTTTGAATAATAACTCATCAATGGTAACACGGTATGCTACAAATTTGTAATGAGCACAGACACAGACCTCACATCTTCGTAATCTCTGACCCCTGCCAAGCTCTCCACCACGCACAGACAGCCTAACATCTACTTCTCTAACCAAGTGGCTGTGTTTATCAACTGCCCTGCCCAACTTCTCTTCTATATGGCTCTTCACCGTGGGAGACAACTGTACATTCGTAAAAACAAAAAAAATCATGATCTTGAACAATTAAGAACAAGATAACCACTAAATAGTAGAACTAACATAGTAAAACAAATCCTACATTGAATATACAAGAGAAGGTTCACGGACATATAAGAAAAGACAGGTCCCCGTTGGCACACGAGGCCTTTTGGGGAGAAGCTAACAAACAAAACGGTACAAGCTCGACCCAAACCAGACAATATCATATAAATGCAGAGATCCAGCCCGCCAACATTTGATCAAAATTTCCCTCACAGAACAAGTCTTATCCAGTGGATTATTTTTCTCTTCTGGTATATAATGGGGGAAAAGAAAGGATGAAAAAAGTCGTTCTAAAACCATGTGAGGGGTTTTCCATTATCACTAGGAAACAAGATTAGCCATTAACTCCACTTAAATGATTTCAATCATGTAATATTTCCCCTTCCAAACAAGCAACAAAATAAAGACGAAGAAATCAGTGGTGATCACATTCATCAAAAAATTAGGGTTTTAGGGGGAAAGAGAAAAAGGGTACCTCTAAATTTTTGCCTTGAAGTATTAGCTTGACAGAAGAGAGAGGACCATCCCATGACATTGTAGCTCCAGAAGATGATTGGCCCCCTTTTTTTAGGAAACAAGAATTTTGGGAAGAAAGTGAAAGGTGGAGGTATTTAAACTCAGAACAAGTGTTGCAAGAAACATGGTGGTGATGATGACTGAAGGTCGTAAATAGCTTCGCCATTTTCTTCTTGTATGGCTAAAGAAACTGGTTTCTCTGTTTTGGTTCCTGGAAGGGAAGATCAGCGGCAGTGAGGTTGAGCTGTCAACACGACACAGTCCCATAGCCCAGTCAGCATGTCTGGTTTGGGTCAGCTGTGCTTTTAGACCCCAAAAGAATCGGGCCTACCAAGACCCGCACAAGTAACTTGATAGGCCAGCCCATCAAGTTAAAACTTGATGGGCCAGCCCATTTTATTATTATTATTATTATTATTATTATTATTATTATTATTATTATTATTATTATTATTATTATTATTATTATTTTTTGTGTGAAGTTTTTTTCTTTTTTTGGTATAAAGCTATTGTTTTAAAATGTTTTCATTTTATCAAATTTGGGGTCACAAAGTATTAATTCTAGAGGCTCCTTTATTTTGGGCTTCTATACTTTCTTGGGTAACGTGGATAATTTTTATGCTGAGTTTTTTGCTATTGTTGAGGGGTTGAAACAATGTTTGAGTTAGATTTCGGTAAAGTTTGGGTTGAAACTTGAAACAGATATTTTATCTATATTGTATTTTTTTGTATATGATTGAAAAATAAGTTTTTGGGTCTTGGAAAGTTCAACACTTGCAGAATTTTTGAATTTGCAAAGCCGGCTACAAATTTGGCTGACTCATATATTCGGGGAAGGCAATCGAATTTCTGACCTTCTGGCGAATGAAGCTATTAGAAAGAAAAAAAGTTTTTGCTTTTCTTCTCTTGATTATTGTAATAGGTTCAACGGTTATATTGTTCTTGATGTTCTTGGGTTGCCTAATTTTAGGTTTCTAAGTAATCTTTGCTACTTTGTAAAGCACATTTCAGCTTGGTATATACAGGTAATGGGTCTGCCCAACCTCTCTATCTTTTGATGGTTTGATAAAAAAAAAAAAACAAAGGTATTAATTCTAGAAAGACTTTATTTGATTGAGTGAGTCTTGCGTGTGGCGGTCACACAGTGCGACAATGTGTGACATAATACACTTTTACAGTAAAATGTGATACTTTTGCCCAAAACAGTGATACTTTTACCCAAAACAGTGATACTTTAAAAATACTGATACTGATACTTTTGCAAATAAATATAATACTTTCAGTAAAAAAAAGTTATACTTTTTGTCCAAAAAAAGTGATACTTTTATTTAATAACAGTGATACTTTTACTACAAAAGGTGATACTTTTTCCCGTCACACGGCCGTCACACCTAGTGATGGTCTCACATGTTTTTGTCTATTTCATTTGAGTAAATTGCCTCCAAATTATCTCGAGTGGAGTAAATATTAATCACTCAAATCTTATTACTCCAAATCTACCTTTAAACCAAAAGAAGAATCGTTGACAATTCTTCTGCGTTGATGTGTCAATTTTCTGTTGTTTTGATTTAATTTTAAATATTAAATAACAAGTAATTCACAGAAATATACGGTTAATTGGTGTATTGGGTAGTGGGTAGGGGTGTACGCGGTACGGTGTGGATCGGATATTTAAAAATATCCAGATCCATACCAAACTTCGGTTATTTTAAAAATGAGTATCC
>JAUEKW010136919.1:0-11407 GCA_032274785.1 Ajuga reptans
TTTCCAGCTAATCTATAAAATGTTTTCCGTTTAAAAAAAAAAAAAAAAAAAAAAAACAGTTTTATTTTAGAAGTAAAAAAGTCTAAATTTTTAACTTTTTCACTTTACGAATATGTGACTTTAGTAAATTATTAAACAAATCGTTTGTAAAATAACTACGAACGCATATAACGATTATTGTATGCTTATTTTTATTTTTATAATAAAACTTTAATATTATTAATAAATGTATAACAAGAACGGGTGAAATACTAGTGTAAGATTAAAGAGAAAAAAGCTTCTGTTGCCATCCAACCTTCTCTACCCACCAATAAGAGTGGATTTCCAAATACGAAGGATTCCAAATCAATTCATTTGACAATACTTTGATTCTCAAATCTCTCCCTCCAAACGTAACCGGATATATGGAGAAGATATTCCCCTCCCTTCCACAGTGGTCACCACTAGACTAGAGAATAAGTGTAGTCTCTGATTCATCATATGCAAAAGGAGCTAGAGAAAAATAACACAATTTCTTACAATAGATAAGTTACAGTGAAAGATTAAAAAAGAAAAAAGACAAAAACACTACAGCCACAGATGACATAGGAACAGTTAAAATTCATCAGAAAAGCGAATGCATAAACATGTAAATGCTAATCCTTTGTCCGATAAAACCAACACCATAATTCTACCAACCATGGAAGCAAAACAATCTAACAGATCCTCCTTTGTTTAGCAGGATTTGGGTAGCAACGTGCTTATACACATAACAGTCACAGGAAAAATGAAAGATAAACCAAAACTGGAAACAACCTGTAATTTGATGTATCAAGAAATGCCTACACTGGCACATTCTTCTTTTTGACAAATCCCCAAAGAACTGTCAAAATCTTCATATAGACCACGGATTACATATAATCAAGTGCATAAAAATATATCACGAGGCCAACAAGATAGAAGACGGGAAATAAATTTCTTCTTTTCTTTTCCAACTGACTTCATATCATAATTCCATCTGTCTTGTTTTAACTGTTTGACAATCTGACAGACCTAATAACAGATTCCCTAACATGAATCCCTTCAAAAAGGTTCAGCACAGTTTACACTTGCCAATGCCATTGAGACTGAATCTCCAGCATATTCATAAGATGGTTACTTGTTTACTTCAGCATAATATTTGGTTCTAAATCATTATTTTCAACAAGATAACAACAATGGTTTTGTAAAGTTTGGTGGCTACTCTTGTCAAACAACAAGACAACAACAATGGTTTTGTAAAGTATGGTGGCTACTCTTGTCGAACATAAATCTTGCGACATTAACCAACATTTACTTATATGCATCGACATTAAATCGTGCAACTTTAACCAACATATACTTAAATGGAATATAACGACGCTTCTTATTGTTCTCAACTCTTTTCTTGACTCCAGCTTACAAGCAAAATACGTAGTGATATACTTATTGCATTCTTTAGATTTCATACAACTAATAAATCGAACCATAACTCCAATGAACATTAGACATATGAGAAACAATAGCAGTCCAAACACATCACATTGAACACTTAAAGAGGTAAATATCCAGATCATTCATGCAAATAATCTTGGTATTGAATAATTATGAAACATGTCATGAACTCAAACAATCAGTGTTAATGAAACAGTGAAACCTATCATCAAAACAGTATAGCCAAACCTTAAAATCCAATCTTTTATCTCCTCCACTACGAAGAAATTTGCCGAATCTTTACCTAGGATGCCGCTTGGCCAGACGAAGCCTTTGAACTCCTAAATCCCTTCTTCAAATCCGTCACTCTCTTCATACACGCCGCCTTCGTTTTTCCAGGTACAGAAGCTGCAATCTTTTCCCACCTCATCACTACATCCTTCGGAAACGCCTTCAACGCATTTAGCAATGCTAAATCTTCTGCACCAGTCCATCCACCCACATTCTTCCCTTCTTCTTCCACACTCTCATTTCCACCATAGCTTTCATCTCCTTCCTCCTCGAAAACGCGTTTATCGACAGGCTTCCTATCCTTGAGAAACTTCTTGAAGGAATCCTGATCACTCACCTTCCTCTCTCCCATTCCCTTAGACTTTGCAATAACAGTCTCCACCTTATGCTTCCCCTTAAACCCCTCTGCTATGGCTTCCCATCTCCCCGGCATCCCCGGCGGATGTTTCGCCATTAACTTCTTCAATAACTCATCATCAACCTCACTCCACTCCCCAGATTTGTTCTCGGTCAACGACCTATTACCCTGATTCTCAATCGAATCAGCGCGAGATCTATCAATCGTACTTAATTTCTCGGAATACCCATCGAGCCTGACGGGATGATCTTCAGGCGTTTTCTTCGGGGGTTTTGCTGATTTTCTGTTGAATTTTTCGTTAGCTTCTATGGGAATCTGGGGAGTTTCCTTCAGGGGCGGGCCGACGCCTACTCGGATATCGCCGGCGGTGATGGAGGGGGGCGCGAAGGGGCCGATGAGAAGGGAAAGGGAGAGCCATAGAAGGAGGGATTTGAGGGGTTCGACATTGAAGTAGAAAATGGCAAGAGTGAAAGCGGCGAGGGAGAAGGAAAGAGAAACGAAAATGGTGGGCTTGTGCAGCGAATTGAAGAAGGAAGATGGGGGATGAAGAGAATCATCATGGGATTGGGGCAATTGCTTCGATTGGAGAAGGAATCTTGGCTTACTCTCAAATTCATCCAAGAACTCCATGGACTCCGATCGACCTCTCAAACTTCCCCTTTCAGAGGGTTAGCTCTCTCTAAAATTCTAAATACATCGAAAGACTTTTGAGGGAGCAAAAAACTTAAACACAGAATATCTAAAATATCCTTCTCCCTAAACAAACAATTTCCTTCGGAGTAGTTCTCTTCTACGTCTATTCGAGATTAGGCTATCTTTGTGCCAGACTATAAGTCGTCGTAGCACATCCAAATATATATAATCTTTTTGTTGTTGACATTCAAATGGAGATGGATGGGTAAGGGAATGGGATTGTCAAGTCTAGAGAGTAATATATATCCTCCACCCGATATCCTAACAAGGGTACAAACCTCTTGATACGATATCGAAGGTAGACGGACATAGCACAAAAACAAAAAGGTAAAAACAATTCAGTAAAGACTTAACCGAAATCAGTGAGAAATCCTTATACTGAGGTTACGAACACTGAAGCGCTTGGCAAACTCGGCACAACCAGTCGTAGAAAGAAAATCTTTGATTGTAACTAATTGTAAGGCCAAGTCGACACCTGAAAATAACTTTTTGTTAGGATCAAGTGCGAACCGGGCAGTGGATGTAAACTGTAGCAGTCAAATCAATATTATTTTACCATTGACATCCAAATAGAGACTTGATTTGGATGAGTAAGGGGATGGGATCCGGATGGATGTGAACTATAACAGGCAAATCAATAGGATTGTAGATATTATATTAGTATTATTATAATAGAAAATGTAATGTAAGTGATGATTGGTTGATTGAGCAATTATTACAAAGTGGTTGAAATTTAATTTAATGATTACTGTATTATTAAAAATAATATATATTCCCTCTATCCCAAAGTAATTGTTATTTTAGCATTTCTCACACTGATTAAGGAGGCCTACAAAATTACCGATTTACCCATATTTAAACCTAATATATTACATTGTTCCCAATACTCACTTTGAAATATTAAAGCATTTATAAGGAAGAATAAATGGGGCAATTTTGGGAGATTTGGGAGAAATGTTTCTTGGATTTCTATAATGACAAATATTTTGGGACAAATTTCAATTGCTAAAATGACAATTATTTTGGGATGGAGGGAGTATAAATATATATATATATATATATATATATATATGAAAATATATTGGTAGAATGGGGTATTTATGTTGTATATGTATATAAATTTTCAAATAAAGATGGTTATATTATAAAAAATAATATTTTATAACCATTTTATTTTACTATTATCACTTTATAATTATCTTAATATTTTTTCTTAGCAAAGATATTGAGTGTTTTTAAGTTTCATTAAAATTTCTCTCTATGGTGTCCCCAATTAATTGTTAAATTTTTAAAATTAATATTATCACTCTATGCGTCCCCAAATTTCTCTCTTCTTCTCTTTCCTCACCTTCAGTCTCTAAATTGCCGCCGACCAAGCCCTCAAACTCCGGCAAGATCACGAGTTTTAAAACAACCCAAGCCCACAATAATTGAGTAATTTATTCCCTACACCTCTCTTTCTCTATTTGCCGCCGACAAAGCCCTCAATCTGTAAAAGAACCTTTCAATCACGAAAACTTTCCCCCCGCTAATTCTATGCTGGCCGATCGGGTAGTACCCGAGTCGGTCAGCTTTCGACACGTGTCCCATTGAAAGGGCTGTCATAAAGTTACCCTCGCTCTCTTAATAAGCCGTCTGCGACCACCATCTAAGTAAAAAAGGTAATTTTAATTTTATTTTTGCTTTTTTTTTATTAACTAACAAGAAAGTAATTGGCTTTTTATTGGAAATTGCGTCAACATTAAATTTTCTCAACAAAAGGTCCCAAAACTATATTTCTAAAAAGTAAAAGAGGGTACCTCATTTTTGTTCTTTTACCTTGCTGCTAAAAACAATTTACCTCTCTGTTACTCAAATGGGTTGGATGAAAAACCCTTAAAAACTCAAACATTCAAGGTTAGTTCTTCCATTTTTCTTATATATTTTTACCTTTCTACTCCTTATATTTTTTTTCTTTTTGTCTTATGTGTGTTTTTATCTTGCTGTTTTAAATTTATTATAAAAACTTTTTGTCTTATGTTTGTTGTTAAGATTTATTGTCTTAGTAAAATAGATAGTAAGATGTATTCTTAAAATTTTGTCTTATGTTTAGTTCTTACATTTTTCTGTTATATTTTTTTATCTTTCTGCTCCTTATGTTTTTTTCTTATCGTCATATGTGTTTTTTATCTTGCTGCTCCAAATTTATTGTAAGGATATTTGTCTTATGTTTTTTGTACTTATATAATATTTATTGTTGAGATTTATTGTCTTAGTAAAATTAAGCACATTTTGTATTTTGGAGTATTTATTGTTTTGATTTTCTTTTAGGTAATTATGATAAAATAAAAACTTCCTATTCACTATCATCCTCTGGTATGAACGGAGACACCGAAGAAATAATTGAGCAAAGTAACATGTGTGAGGAAGTGGGTCTAACTGATGTATAATATATGTGAGGAACAAATCAAGCCCAAGATAATGAGATAGACGTTGTTTCATTTGCTGATGAATTGGAGAGTAAATTAGAAGTAGGCACAATATGAGTAGTATTGAAGATGCATATGTGATTTATTGTGAATATGCACGTGTTAAGGGCTTTAGTATTAAAAAAGGTGATAACAGTTACTTTCCAGACACTAGTGAACTACAATAAAATGAATTTTCATGTTCTTGCCAAGGTTCTAAGGATCATAAGAGAGCTAAGGAAACAGTGCTTGTTTACCAAAAACCAACAATTAGAACCAACTGCAAAGCAAGACTTAGGATTTCAAGAGAGTTGGGAGGTGCGTGGAAAGTAAGTAGATTTATCAAAGAACACAATCATGAATTTGTTCCAGCTGCTCAATGCCATACGCTAAGATCAGCATGTCATATGTCGCATGCGAAAAAATCTACATTAGCCGGAATTTTTGTGGGTAATATTATATCTTTCATGCAAAATGAAGCACATGGGGCCGGAAATTTAGGTTTCATTCGAAAGGATGCATATAACCACATCGATTTTTTGAAAAGGCATACTAAAGTTGATAATGGAGGTGCTAATTCTTTGGTCCAGTATTCTACAAGAAAATCAAACAAGGAGGCCGTTTTTTATTGGAGCATGCAATTGGATGACGATGATCGGATCATCAATTTTTTTCTTCAGGGATTATAGATCTGTTTATGATTATAAGTGTTTTGATGATGTTTTGTCTATTGATACCACTTACAAGACGAATAAGTATAACTTGATATGTGCTCCCTTCGTTGGTATAAATCACCATATGAAAAATGTGATGTTTGGATTGGCGTTTATGTTAGATGAGACTGAAAGTTCTTTTAAATGGTTGTTTCAAACTTTTCTTGATTCCATGAATAGGAAACAACCTCAATTTATTTTCTCTGACCAATGTCAAGCTCTGATGAATGCAATAGAATCTGTGTTTCCACATTCACATCATCGTCTATGTTAGAGGCACATCAACCAAAATGCCCTATCACATTTTGGTACCTTGAATGGAAATACACCTTTTAAATCATTGTGTGAAAAGTGCATGAATAGATGTGATTATGAAAGTGAATTTCATGAGAAATGGGATAGCATGATTTTTGCATATAATCTTGCGAATCATGTATGGCTAAATGGGATGTATAAGTTGAGAAGAAAATGGGCAACATGCTTCAGTAATGATCTATTTTGTGCCGGCCTTTTAGCTACATCACGTAGTGAAGCCACCAATCTCGTTCTGAAAGATGTGGGTAAAAGGACATTCACATTATTTGAATTTGTTGAAAATTATGAGAACATTAAAAAAAGATGGCGTAGTAATGAGGGAGATGAGAATACTCGTTGTCAGGGGATAGCTGGACAGATTCTACAACGTAATCCTTTGTTATCTAGTGCTGCAGATGTGTATACATTAGATGTATACAAGAAGTTCGAAGAAATGCTAGCTGCGTTGGCCAAGGGAAAAATCAGTGAAGAGAGCATCGCTGTTTCACAGGTTACCGCACGGGATGCCACACCCAGCGGAGAGACACCTAGTGGCAACCAAATTCCTTACCGGTTTCCATTAAGTGACGAACATCAATTATCGGCAAAGCGGGTAGAACTTTCGAATTTTGATGGAATTGACCCTGTGGCTTGGATCACCCGAGCCGAACAATACTTCCGGATCCAACGAACCAAGGAAGATGCAAAAGTGGAATTAGTCCTAGTTTGCAAGGAAAGGGGCTGCCCTACATTGGGTACGTTGGCTTCTGGATCGATCACCCAACATGACTTGGAGCAAGTTGACAAACGAGTTGATACGATGATACGGGGGTAATTCCATGGCCAATCCATTTGAAGCCCAGACAGCCACCAAGCAAACTGGATCTGTTGATGACTATGCGGATGAGTTCGTGACTCGTGTAGCACCTGTTCCACAAATAACAGAATCTCAATGCTTAGGCCTATTCCTTAATGGCCTTCGCGAGGACATACGAGGTAGAATCAAGTCGAAGGATGCGCTGGAAATCTTTGATACGATGCATCTTGCTAGAGAGATTGAAAGAGAAATAAGGTGCGTTCCCAACGATGGTGACAATATGCGCAGGGAAACTAGAAAGTGGACATGAGGGTTTGGCCTTGGCTCGAGGTGCGGGAAGGCTGTTACTAATGAACCTGGGTTGCCTATAGGAGGAACCAACTTACAAATATCAAATTTCAGAGGAGTTGGGATACATAATCGACCCGGTCCAGCCATAGCAAACCAACCCACTAATGAAGGAAGAAGAAATACCAACCTCGGTGTCAGAAATAGAGGTGTGCGACAAATGACCCACGGTGAATTTTTGGATCTCAGAGCTCGAGGATTATGCTTCAAATGTAAGGAACCGTATAATCCATTGCATAATTGTACTAACAAATCCTTGAGGTTACTTGTGGCTGGAGCTAAGGATGACGAATGGGAGATTGATAATTTGGAGGCGGATGAAGAAGAACATAAGAACGACACCGGAAACGAGGCTGACTTGCAGCTCTTGGAATTATTAGCTGCGAGATTCGATAATTTCCAGACAATGAAGATGATTGGAGAAATCGGCGGCAAATAAGTCCGGGTGATGATAGAGAGTGGGGCAAGTCATTGCTTCATCTTCGATCGCATGGTGAATCGATTAAAGTTGCAAATTGACCCAAGTAGAGGTGTTGTACGACTCGGGGATGGCCACCAAGCTAATTCTGCTGGAATCTATCATAATGTTTTCTTACGCCTTGGGACAACGGAGTTCAGCATCAACTTTTTCATATTTCCTCTAGGAGGGGTCGACGCCATACTCGAAGTGACTTGGTTAGCAACGCTGGGCGATGTTCGAGCCAACTGGTCAAGGTTGACAATGGTATTTACGATGGGCGATCAACTTGTAAAACTGTCCAAAAATCCTTCTCTAACCCGTAAATCAATTTCCTCAATGGCTTTACAGAAAATGATTGATATAGATTGTTGCTATGTGTTGTGGGTACTTGAAGAAGATACCTCAATAAATTTCCCATGCTCCGAACCCGACGAGCAGATGTCAAATCAACTCCAGCAGGTGCTACAAGAAGTTTTAGGGGTTTTTGAGGAAGCACAAGTACTACCTCCTCGGCGGGAAATATACCACCGAATTCCTCTTTTGCTGGGAACATCTCCGGTTAGCGTTAAGCCATATCGTTATGGGCATTGGCAGAAGGAAGAAATGGAGAGGTTAGTTTCTGAGATGCTATCAGCTGGAATCATTCAACCAAGTTCCAGCCCATACTCCAGTTCGGTACTTTTAGTTAGCAAAAAAGATGGCAGCTGGCGATTCTGCGCCGACTACAGAGAGCTTAACAAGGTAACAATTCCCGATAAATATCCAATTCCAGTCATTCAGAAGATGTTGGACGAACTGCACGGTGCCCTTTTTTCAGCAAGTTGGACCTCCGATCTGGGTATCACCAGATTCGAATTACGCTAGAGGATATTCCTAAAACCGCATTCCGAACTCATTCAGGCCACTATGAATTTTTAGTGATGCCGTTCGGGCTTAGCAATGCTCCGGCGACCTTTCAAGCTCCCATGAATGACATTTTACGCCCTTATTTATGTAAATTTGTGTTGGTATTTTTCGACGATATTTTAATCTATGGTGCAGGGTGGATGGATCATCTTGGCCACCTCCGTATTGTACTCGCTGTCTTACTCTAGAACTAATTTATTGCAAACCGAAAGAAATGTTCGTTTGCACAACAGTCGGTTGCGTACTTGGGCCATATAGTTTTAGCTCGGGGAGTACAAATGGATCCGAATAAAATTACAGCTGTTCTTCGGTGGCCAATACCTAAAAATATCAAAGGAGTTCGAGGATTCTTGGGACTGACGGGATACTACAGGAGATTCGTAAGGGATTATGGGAAAATAACTCTTCCCCTTACCGCTCTTCTTAAAAAAGAGCGGTCAACAGCGTTTCAGTGGACAGAAGATGCTCAACAGGCTTTTCAAGCACTACAAAAAGCCTTAACATCAGCTCATGTGCTAGCCACGCCTGATTTCACGCAGCCCTTTGTGATTGAATGTGATTCTTCGGGGCGTGGAATAGGGGCTATACTAATGCAATCAGGGAGGCCGATAGCCTATTTCAGCAAAGCTATATTAGAGAGAGGGAAAACCAAGTCAGCCTACGAGAGAGAATTGATGGCTCTCGTGCTTTCAGTTCAATATTGGAGGCCATACTTGATGGGGCAGAGGTTCCAAGTTCGGACAGATCAGCGTAGCTTAAAACATTTGTGGCACCAGAGGATCACAACCCCAGCATAATAAAATTGGGTGGCCAAACTCATCGGATATGATTTCGAGATTATTTACAAGACTGGAGCTAGCAACCAAGCTGCAGGTGCATTTTCGCGACAAGAAGAGGAGGGTGAACTATTGGCAATCTCCTTGCCACAATGGGTGGATTGGGATTCTTTGAGTGTTGCAATAAGTCAAGACAAGGAGCTTCAGGCTATTATCCGACGCATAGAAGCCGATGGGGGCTACCAAGGACCATTCTTGCTAGTTAATGGGCACCTCATCTACCATGGCAGAATAGTGATCCCACATTCCTCCCCTTGGACAGAAAAATTGATAGAAGAGTTTCATTCTACGCCGACCGGGGGCCACTCCGGGTCTTATCGCACATATCGAAGATTGGCTGCTAGTGTATATTGGAAGGGAATGTTGAAGCAAATTCGGAGGTGGGTGGCTGAATATTTAACTTGTCAAAGGAATAAATATGAAACTCGAACTCCAGCTGGCCTGCTTCAACCACTTTCGATTCCGGAGCACGTTTGGAGGATATTATCATGGACTTTATTACTGGCCTACCTCGCTCCCAATCAATGGATTACATTTTTGTAGTTATGGATCGATTTACAAAATACGACCATTTTATTGGATTGAAACATCCCTTCACGACCAAGAAGGTGGCTGAAATTTTCACTGAGGAAGTCGTTCGGCTGCATGGGGTTCCTCGATCCATTGTGTCCGATCGGGATCCACTGTTTGTGAGCAATTTTTGGACTGAATTGTTTAAAGCTACAGGAACTAAGCTGAAGATGAGTACCGCGTATCACCTGGAGACAGACGGATAAACAGAGGTCCTTGATAGGTGTCTAGAAACCTGTTTGCGATGTTTTACTTTGGAGAAACCAAATAAATGGGGAAGGTGGCTTCATTGGGTGGAGTTTTGCTATAATACAAGCTTTCAGTCAGCAGCCGGATCTTCTCCCTTTCAAAGTATCTACGGTCGGCCGCCTCCCTCTTTACAACAGTTCTTTCTAGGTGAAATTCGAGTCAAAGTAGTTGCTGATGAGTTACTCGAGCGTAATGAAGTATTAAAGGAGTTGCGTATGTATTTGGATCGTGCTCAACAACGGATGCTACGCGCAACTAACAAACATTGAAGATAGGTGAATTACCAGGTTGGAGATAAAGTTTTCCTCAAGATTCGACTGCATCGTCAATCAACTCTCTTCCATGGTTCAAACCCAAAGCTTGCTCCTCGATTCTATGGGCCATTCAAGGTGATTGAGAACGTGGGTCCAGTGGCTTATCGTATTAAGCTGCCAGAAGCGTCACGCATTCACCTAGTCTTTCATGTATCCCAATTGAAAGCTCTAGCAGGACAGTATGCAGTGGAAGATACCCTTCCTTCCCAGTTGGCAAGTGAGGAACCAGTCTTCTACCCTGACGAGATTCTGTGCACTTGCATGGTTTGGCATGAAGAGGAGAGAGTACCTCAAGTGTTGGTTGAGTGGCGTGGCCGGTTGGCGGAGGAGGCAACCTGGATGGACGAAGCTGCTTTTTAGGGTCAGTTTTCTTCCTTTAGCCTTGTGGACAAGGTTGCTCCGAATGGGGGAAGTATTGATAGAGGAAATTGATGGAACACCTGTCGTCACCGACGATCCAAACAACAAGACATGATCTAAATCATCTCGACTAAGATTCACCAGAAGATCTCGGTCAAGATACACACTTAGATCAACTGAGACAGATCTGTTCGAAAATTAAGTTTCGACCCAAACCCACCACTTAGTTTTGGTCAAAACACCTTTTTCAAACTACCGCTCATTCCAGGGTAAACGGCTCGACCGAGCGGCGAACCGCTCGACCGAGCGAACCTTCGTGC
>JAUEKW010136950.1:0-11403 GCA_032274785.1 Ajuga reptans
GCAATACCCAAGATTTGCATCAGCACCCGTATCCATGCTTGAATCTATTGGGTGGTGTCGTCACCGTCACAGATTGTGCAAAGAAAAAAAACTCAAGAACAGATCTGTAAAAAAAAAAATTACTGGAAAATTTAATTAATCAAACATAGAAGTTAAAATAACGCCAGATCGTCAGTTCAAGAACTCATATTTACAGAACTCACCCCATAAACACAGATCTTACCTCGAGTTTCGGTTTTTTGACTCCGCCGTCTCCACGGAGGAGATGGAAGAGCTCCATCCTTGTTAGTATCCAGACTGAATTTTTTTTTGTTCATAGAGTATATCACATGTTGAAACAGAGACGAAGAGAAAGGAAGAAGAAAGATGATTCCACTGAATTGATTTTTGGAAAACTGAACTTACAAGATGATGAAAATAGATACAGGATATATACACAGTAGAAATAACTAACTGCCTGCTTAACTAACCTAATTAAGACTAACCCTAACTAACTTAACAACTTAACAGAACACGTGACAGCACGTGACTGACTTAATGTTTAATAACAGAAAACATGCTTTATATTTACAGCAGAAACACGCAATCTTCACAACACTCCCCCTTTGAAACTCAACCAGCAATACACTTGATCTTCAAGGGAAGCTTGTCTCTTAAATAGTTGAATTGTCCGGTGTGCAAGGGCTTTGTAAGTAAATCAGCTATTTGCTCCTTTGTGGGAGTAAACCGAACATCCACCTTTCCTGCTAAAACTTTCTCACGAACAAAATGTTGTTCAATTTCAATATGTTTTGTACGTGCATGGTGTACAGGATTTGATGCCAATGCAGCTGCACTCATACTGTCACACCAAATGATTGATGGTACTTCAGTCTTAACTCCAATTTCATCAAGAATGCTATGAACATATGACAGATCTGATGCTGTATCAGCCAATGATCTGTATTCAGATTCTGCAGAGCTCCTTGAGACTACATTCTGCTTCCTTGAACTCCAAGAGATCAAATTCTTGCCACAGAAGACACAATTCCCCCCCGTTGATTTTTTGTCATCCAAGGAAGCTGCTCAATCAGCATCTGAAAAGGCTTCTACCAGCAGTCTTCTCATAGGTTGGATTTGAATTCCAAGCAGGCTGGTACCCTTCAAATACCTCAGCAAATGCTTGCAGGCAATCCAGTGATTTATAGTTGGAGCATGGAGGAATTGGGAGAGTTTGTTGACAGCAAAGCTGATGTCAGGCCTAGTTATGGTCAAGTACTGCAAAGCCCCAATGATGCTCCTGTATAGTTTTTGATCCTCAAAGGGAGCACTATCTGTGAGAGACAACTTGTTGCTAGGATACAAGGGAGTAGAACAGGCTTTGCTGTTAAGCATGTTAGTTTTAAGTAGTAAATCATGAGTGTACTTGGTTTGTGTAAGCAATAAACCACTTCTACTTCTAAATGCTTCCATGCCAAGAAAATAGTTGACCTCACCAAGGTCTTTTAATGAAAATTTACTGTCAAGTTGCTTCATAACACTTTGAATTGCTTGAGAGTCTTCACCAGTTATCAAAATATCATCAACATACACTAAAATGAAAAGAGATGAAGTAGTGGATTTGTTAAAGAACAAGGAGTTGTCTGCTTTAGAGTTAATAAAACCAATAGACAGCAGAAAGTGTTTGAGAGTGTTGAACCAAGCTCTAGGGGCTTGTTTCAAACCATAGATAGATTTATTGAGTTTGCATACATGATTGGATAACACAGAATCCTCAAAACCCGCAGGTTGGTGCATATATACATTTTCAAGTAAAATACCATTCAAGAAGGCATTGTTTATATCAATTTGTTGTATTTTCCAACCACCAGAAATAGCTAAGGATAGAATTAACCTAACAGTGACCATTTTGACCACTGGACTGTAGGTTTCAAAGAAATCAACTCCAGCATTCTGTTGGAAACCTTTGGCAACCAACCTAGCTTTTAACCTCTCTATTGTACAATCTGGCTTGTATTTAGTCCTGAACACCCACTTGTTAGAGATAACATGCATGTCAGATGAAAAAGGGACAAGATCCCAAGTGTGTTTTGATGTTAAAGCATCAAATTCCTCTTGCATAGCAGATCTCCACTCAGGATTAGATAGAGCTTGTGTAACAGTGAGGGGTTCAGATGATATAGGAGACAAGGCTGCAGCAGAGTAAGTTTTAGGCTTAAAAATACCTGACTTAGATCTTGTGGTCATGTGATGAGTAGGTATAGGAACAGATAGAATAGGAGGTGAGATATCTGTAATAGGTTCTGTGACAGAAGTTACAGTCTGATGTACATCTGGAACAGATTCTGTGACAGAAGGAGATGATATAGCAGCCCCAGTTGAGATAGTAGAGGAAGATTGAGGCTGAGGGAATTCATAAGGCACAGGGTGAAGAGTAACAGGAGTGGGATTAGGAACAACAGTATTAGAATTGTCAAATAAGGTCATATAGGGAAATTTAAATTCATTGAATTCAACAGTGGCAGCTATATAAATTCTGCCAGTAGAGGATAAATATTTGTAGCCTTTGTGTGAGTCACTATATCCTAGAAATACACACTTAGATGATCTATACTGGAATTTATTGTTATTGTATGGCCTCAAATAGGGAAAACAGGTGCATCCAAAAGTTCTTAGAAAGGTAAAATCAGGCACAGTTTTGAACAGTTTTTGATGAGGTGTTTGATGTCCTAAAACAGCAGTAGGGAGTTTATTGATGATTAAGACAGCAGTATGAAAGGCATTATACCAATACTTTAGGGGCATATGAGCTTGAGCTAATAATGAGAGACCTACTTCAACTATGTGTAAGTGTTTTCTCTCAGCTCTCCCATTTTGTTGATGAATGTGAGGGCAGGGGTGTCTAAATAATATCCCTAATTGCTGTAGGATAGGTGTTAAAGATCTAAATTCACCTCCCCAATCTGTTTGTACAGCCTTGATTTTCTTATCAAACTGTCTCTCTACAAAGCTGTTAAATTGAACAAATAATTTAGCAGCTTCAGATTTGACTTTGAGAGGAAAAAGCCATGTATATCTAGTGTAATCATCTATGATGTGCATGTAATATCTATAGCCTTCTACAGAGGCAACATGTGAAGGACCCCAAACATCATAATATAGCAATTGAAAAGATTCTGTAGTTTTAGTTGGTAGAGATGCAAAACTCTGCTGATGAAGTTTGCCCAGTTTGCAAGCATCACAAAACTCATGATTATTCATTGATGATGACACATTTACAAGTTTAAGAACATTGGTCAAAACAGATTTACATGGATGGCCAAGTCTCCTATGCCAAACAGTGGAAAGACTATTGGATGTAGATTTATTACAACTAGGTAAAGCAGAAGTAGATGTGGATGACAAAACAGTACAAGGTACTTTTACAGAATTACAAGTAGAAGCATCAGAATTACAAGAAGAATGTGCAACAGAATTTGATTTTAGTCTAGAGAGATCCAATTGATACAATCCAGCATTAAGAATCCCTTCCAGAAGTACCTGCTTGGTAGTCTTGTCCTTAACAAGACAATGATCATGATAAAATTCAATGAGAACATTATTATCTTTGGTAATTTGTGAAATACTCAATACGTTTTTGGTAATATTAGGCACATAAAGAATATTTTTCAGGAAAACAGGTTTTGCATTGTGATTAGATTGAAGAAAAGTGCTGCCAGTGTGGGAAATGGGAAGTAAGGAACCATTACCTACTGCAACCTTCTCAGAACCTTGATAAGGGGATCTGTTGGTGGACAGATTTTCAAGATCAGTGGTGATGTGGTTGGTAGCACCACTGTCAAAGAACCACTGAGAGTCTGTGTTGTCAGAGGTGTGATCTTGGTCAGTTGTTGGAGCAGAAGCAATCAAGGCCTGTGGATTTGGATTTTCTGAACCATTAAAGCTGATATCAAATCTTTTGTAGCACTTGATGGCTAGGTGGCCAGGTTTGCCACAGATTTGGCACATAGGGCGATTTGAATTGTTGTTGAACCTGCCACCATTGCCACGGTTTCCAAAGGAATTGCCCCTGCCTCTGTTGCCAAAGCCTCGTGAACCAGTATTGTTGATAGGGTTACCTCTGAAACCCCCAGTGCCTCTTCCATATGAACTGTTCCCAGTACCTCTTCCATAGACTAGATTTGCCTGATTGGGAACAGATGAGTGAAAGACTACTGGATTCACAGCCATTTGGCTTTGTAATCGCATTTCATGACTGTGTAATTGGAAATGAGCTTCAGTGAGGGAAACAGACCCAATTCTTGACGTGAGGTTGACAATAACAGATTCATACTCATTGCCTAAGCCATTCAATATGTTCAAAACTAAATCATCATCTGAGATTGGATGACCTGCAGACTGTAAATCATCTGCAATTGTGCACATTTTCAATATATATTCATCCATAGACAGCCCTCCTTTCTTGAAACTACCAAGAAGCTGTTTCAAATGCAACACACGAGCTTTCGATTGAGATTGAAATAGTGTGCTTAAGATTGTCCAGGCCTCAGATGCGGTTTTGCATCTGCTCACGTGGCCAAGCATTGATTCACTCACGGACATCAAGATCCAACTGAGTAGTAACTGGTCATTTCTCATCCAGATTTCATAGTGTGGGTTAACAGATGTTGTAGAAGTACCTGTAGGGCCAGTAATTTGAAGAATTGGATCAGGAACTAACTCAGTGCCAAGAAGAATGCCTCCCAAACCATGCGCGCGGACGGTTGATAAAATCTGGGCACTCCAATAGGTGAAATTTTGTCGATCCAGGCGTAATGATAGAGATTGAAGATGAGGAAGGGACACAGGAGCTTGAATCACAGGCGGATCAGCGGCAGTTATCGTTGCAGATGGATGCGCAGAAGTGGCAGAATCATCATCGGTGGTTGTCATTGTGGAAGCCAAATTGAGGAGGAAATGTGGCAAGAATGTTGAATTGAAGACTGATTGACGAGAGAATCGATGGAATCCCTTGAATTTGGGATGAAATTACGCGAAGAAGAAAAAAGTAATAGCAGATTTTGGCAGCAGAATTGAAGAGGATCGAAGAAGGAATTCGTTTGATGAATTCAGAAGCTCTGTGATACCATGTTGAAACGGAGACGAAGAGAAAGGAAGAAGAAAGATGATTCCACTGAATTGATTTTTGGAAAACTGAACTTACAAGATGATGAAAATAGATACAGGATATATACACAGTAGAAATAACTAACTGCCTGCTTAACTAACCTAATTAAGACTAACCCTAACTAACTTAACAACTTAACAGAACACGTGACAGCACGTGACTGACTTAATGTTTAATAACAGAAAACGTGCTTTATATTTACAGCAGAAACACGCAATCTTCACAACATCACAGAGAGAGAGAGCGAGATGCATAGTTTTTCAACGGATAAGAGTGATAAAACATCTTAAGGAGATTGAGGAACTGGTATTATTTGATAGATTGAGGAACTGGTATTGTTTGAGAGAGGGACGGAGACGATGAAGTCGCAGTGACTGGAAGGAGATGAACAGTTGAGGAAGAGAGATGTGATGAAGTGAGAGAGAGTGCTGAAAGGCTTCTGAAAAGTCATTTGGGTGAACAGTGAAACCACTGATTTTTGTCTGGCAACCACAGAAATGAGACAGGCGTAAAAAACACGCCGTTTATTACTTCAGCCATTTTAACAGTGTTGCACCCTAAATATTCTACTGGTTTATACTTTATATGAGAAAAAAAAAACTATATTTTCTACTTTGTGGCGCCCCACATCTTGTTGGGGGGGGGGGCTATGTAGTAGTCTAAGTTAGCCGTCTCTACTACTCTACCATTTACTATATCTGAAGAAATTAAAAAGGAAAAGAAAAACTTGATTATAGAAGTTATTGTTTTAATTATTGAAAAAGGCTAGAAATTGATGGTAAGTTTATTAACTCGTAGGAGCTATGGGCATTTTAGTCAGTATTCATGAACGGTTCAAAATATTACAATGATTTTCATCTTTGAATTGTTGGAGACTGGTTTGTACAGGCCTTTCTGCCTTACTATTATTCTAGACTAGATACGTCCCGTGCATCACATATATATTTGGTTACAACAGTAATTAACACCCAACACTTCAGTTTAAGATGGCATATAACCATTTTGCCATTTTGCCAATACCCTGTCACTATAGAACTTTCAGCCAGCAGTCGAGCAAACAAATGCTTCCCAGTATAACAAAAATGTCCTGTTAGAACAATGCCTAAATTTTTCTTACAACTACCCATTGCTTCCATCATTATCATTAGCAGCAGCTTGTCTAATATTATTTATCTTACATATACATACAACAAAATTGTCAAAACCTATACGACACCGCTTCAAGACATTTCCGTCTTGACCACCATACTATCCTAAGAACAAGCCTCCCCCACCCAATTTGCTGCTGCTATTATGGGTCATTCCTGCAAAACATGAATAAGAACCCGAATTTCTTTCTTCTATAAATAATTAATTCCACAATGACACAGAATTCCAACTGTACTTCCAGTGTCGACGCTGCTAGCTCACCCCGGTCTGCACCATTGGAAAAAACGACCAGTTCGTACAGTGACCTTCGCCCTCTGCAACAACCTTCTCCTTCACCCACCATTCTGATGAACCGATTCTGGGTTCATCGGAACTTCCTCCATCAACATTCTCAAAGTTAAATTCCTTGGTGGACCCTAGTGTGATCGTCCTGTTCTTTTGATGTCTCTGCTCGTTTTCACCGTCTCTATGATCTTCCTCGGATGCATTTTTTGACATTTCTCTGTCCGACTTCTTTACCTGCTTTTCTTGTCTTGAATGTTCTACTCTCCCTGATGAAGATTCAAGCAATGCCCCTGGATCCTTTTCCACGCATCTTATAACTTCTTCATCAGTTATCTCAAAAGAAACTCGATGAGCAACCAAGGTCTCGTTGTGCGAGGTGTTACTTCTATCCCGAAGTGGAGCTATATCCGAATTTTGACGATCGAATATGCGATCATCACTTGATCTTGACCCCACAGCATGTGGAGTACCCGCGCCCGATCCTTGGCGTGAATCCCATTCTCGAAGGACGATCTTCTCGAGGTCTATAAGTTTTGGAGTGTTACCATTTCGGAATTCGAGAAAAAATGGGTGTCCAGCTGCAAACTCACGGTCCTGGAAAGGCGAAGATGTGCCCGAACCAGATATGCCGGAGCTTGGCGAGATCAAATGGCTGACTGGGCTCCCTGGTTGAAGATGATACGATTGGAACTCATATTGATGAGAGAAAGGGTATCTTTGACCAGATTGACCATCCTGGTGGTTAGGCTCGAGAAGCCGTGCAAACGGCACCTCAGGAGAGGAAGGTGTAGTCATGTGGACCGACTCTGGGGGAGGGGTGTAGGGAGCGGTAGATGGTTCCGTAGTGAAGGTTGAGAAAACTGGGGGAGAAACTAACTGGGTCTCGTAAGCATAAGGACCGATAGCGAACATAGAAGCGGGACCACCAGGAGAGTACATGTTTGCAGATACGGAAGTGAGTGAGAAGATGCCGGTCGGTGATTGGGTAGCAGAAGGAGGTTCAGATGGAAGGAAGGATGCGGGGGAGGATGGAGGTGCGGAAAAGGGCAGTACTACTGATGGAGGTTGGTGGGATGGATGTGAGGATGTGGAGGCATCGGCCCCTGCAGAAGTAGTCTCAGGAACAAGAACGGCATGCCTAATTCGCTTGTTCTTATTAAACCCGAAACACCAGTAAAGGCTCCAAAAGCTTCCCCACCTCCTTTTCTGCATGACCATAAGCGATAACAATCAGGTAAAGAAATTAGAAATCATACAAAAGAGAGCGCCAAATGCAAATCAAGTGACCCAAAAATACCAAATGAAACATGTACCACTAATTTCTAGCTACGGAATTCCTGACTATGATTATTTTTAACAAAATTACAATAGCAGAAAAAGAAGAAAAATCGTAAGCATCATATTATATTCTCCAGGGTAAGAGATGAGAAAAATCGTAAGCATCATGCTATATTTCACAACTGAGGTCTTATCAGTTATCCCAATAAAAACCAACACCTTTACCTTAATTTCAGATTATCATAGAAAAGAATGAAATAATCGCTGACATGAATATCATATATCAGATTGGACTTAATAGTATTCATAAGATTTGGTTAAAACTCATAGCAGTCTCTTAAGCTTCTTCATAGCCTTACAATGAAGATAAGGGGGTAAAGAAATGACAATAAAATCATCAGGACATTGATGCAGTATACAAGCTATGTAAGTATTCGGTCTACAAAATATTTGCCCTAACCCTGTTACTTATTATCAGTTTCGCCTAAACTTGAGGATGGTAGACAGTCTTAGTTAAAAGTAAACAGCTCCGCATCAACTTAACTGCAGAAAAAGAATGTGTCCTCATTCTAAAATGCTTTTATTTACCGATGCCTACAGATCCAATGTAACTGGAGCTAAGAGAATTACATTCTTGGCCTGATTTGCTCACTTCTCCACTTAATCACCACTCATTATTTGTCATAGAACCTCCCCTTCTCATGTATAAATATGGTAATAAAAAGTCTCACAAGTTAAATTCCATACAGGATGATTTGATATGATAAATTTTATTTCTATGCTCCTGTCACCACAAGGAGTGGATAATACATCTGAGTTAACAGTGTAATGCATAGTTGAAATTCTCGAACAATATACAGGAAAAGAACAATTTCCAGCCATCACATGATGCAAAATGTATACAAAGTAATAGATTGCTGTAATTACAATGGGGTTGACGCAGTCAATCTGAATGATTGGCGGACAATGGAAAATCCCTAGGCAAGAACACACCTCAAACACTCAGAATCCTCAGATTAATGTCACCTACTGCAGGACGATCTACATGGTAATTCCTTTGGTAAAGGGATATGCTAATAGCTATTCACTCCTTATGTTTTCATATACCTCAGAACCGAGAAGGTCAGTTGATGGTTAGGTTTTCCAGTCACGCTTTAACTACTCATGTAAAGGTTTCATTTCTGACTTACACAGGTGAAAAAAGAATTATCATGAAATGACAGGTATGCATAGAAAAGATGAGGCCAATTAGAACTTGCCGCACAAGACAAGGTTTCGAAGAGATTGAACTACTTGTCAAACTTCTAAACAAAACTGATGCAAAAGCCAGCCCTTTCATATACGTTAATAGCATATCATTGTAAATTTGCATTGAAGAAATGCCAGCCCTTTCAACACAGTAACAATCTTAAAAATCATGTCAGAACTTTATCACCAAGGAGAGACAAACCGTCGGGTTCAAACATTGTTAAGTTAGCCATAATCTTTAGACATGAGGTATAATGAACGCCTGTGAACGCTGGCCAATATTAATACGAGTGACTATGGCGCGGTACATATTGACAGAAAATTTGGGGATAGCATGTATTTTGTGTATATGTTTATATCTCTATATTGACCTTCATGCTAATCCTACCTCCAAGAGAACTTCACCAACACAATCATATAACCTTCCCAAAATTTGTTTTAACATTAATTTGTGAGGCTGGTAAAAGAAAATCATGTTCGACAGACAAACAACACAGCAAGGCAGTGCCAAGTCATATCGACAACTTTTTTCTTTTTTCTTTTTAAAGATATCTTTTCTGGTATAGTTATTACTTGTTGGTAGATTCAACAACTCACGCAACACCGCCTAAAAAAAGCAGTAATTGATGCCCCTTTAATATTGATTATCACTAATTGATTATCTTTTCTGCCTCTTTTACATTTTTATTTTTATTTTAGATAATTGATTCCCCTTTAACATTGATTATCACTAATTGAGACAGATTAGTAAAAGGAGACATGATGGACTAACAAACTACATCACAGTAAAGCAGTTAGAGAAGTCATGATAAACTGAACCTTTTATTTCTATGATTGTTGGTAGATTCAGCCACCTACTATTAACATAACCATTGGATGCTCCTCTAAGTTGATAAAAGTATAATCTCCAAAACTTATTAACCACCGCGATCTAATATTAGAGAATACAATAAAAAGTTCATCAATCATCAACAAGAACGAAAAAAAAATAATAATTCCGAAGATCGGTGAAACAGGTCCAAAATTCCTATGGCAACAAACTCAGAAAGAGTAACTCCGAGAAAAAACATAGACTCTGATTGAATATCATGATACCAAAAGGAGGCATAGATACCGATCACAGCTGAGCACATAAAAAGAGATTCAAATAGTTACATCACCAGATCTCCAATTTCTCACAAATCTATGTACAAGGAGAAAACACCAGGCACCGACACTAGGTGAATCCGGCAATTAAAACATGAAAAATTCAACGATACTGGAAAATTAACGAACAGTCATGAACCAACACCAAGACACCGCACATGTAAATCATCATGATTACAAAGAAAAAAATTAACCTAAAGTAAAATCTTCATTTCACATACCTGAACTGAACCATGAGAACCACCGCGAATCTCCCCAGATGCGATCGCAGTGGCGGCGGCGTTTATCGTGTCCAACGCGTCGGTTCCATGCGCTCCCCTTCTCATCGTTTACGCAATCAATTAAACCAAATTGAACTCAGAAACATTCTCATCAAAGAGAACAACATAGAACATGTGAATACTCAATATTTATGCGTTGATTCCTCGAAAAGAAACGGTGCATATGCGCAGTAGAATAGTGTGTGTAAAACTGCAAATGATGCGAGTAATATATATATATATATATAATAATTATGTATGTATATAATGTGTATATATATTGATTCGGAGGTCAAACACGGCAGTGACTTAAAAGGCGATTAGTTTATTTTAATGATGATTATTATGGGAGTGAGGTTTACAGATTTAGATAATAATTTAAGTTAATTAATTGTTGCTTGAGTATGTGAGTTTACCAAAAAGGGCTTCAAGTGTGGGGCATTGAATGCAGGCATGCTTTTGTAGTGATGTGGTATAGAATTCCCCCTCAAATTAATTTTGTTTGCATTTAAATTGAAATTGAAGAGGAAAATATTCAAAATAATCATTTATCCACAATGGACATTTGTTATATGTCGATCATTGATGTATTTAAATTACATGTATAAATAATAGATAATTCTAAGATTATGATATATGCATTCAATTGGTGGTCACATTAATATTTGTTTACGGCGCATAGATAAGCATTTGTGGTAAAATCTATAGTAGTAACTCATATTTTGTTTGAAGTCGTGGATCAGATTAATGCATTTGAAATAGCCACGCTCATTTTTTGTGTAATTTTGACTAATTTTTTTTGTGTAAATTTGACTAATTTTGGTCAATTTAAAATTTGCACTAACTTTAGATTGTATTTGGATCGATTGAAGAATTTTGATGATGGATTGA